>PVKZ01005118.1:0-60758 GCA_004027375.1 Macroglossus sobrinus
TTCACAGCCCTGCAGCAACTGGCAACTGAGTGTCCCTGCCGTGACATCCGTGTGCGTGCGTGTGTGTGTGTGAGGGTCCCCTTCTGTGGGGTGTGCTAGTGTGTTCCTGGCCGCACGCGGCTGTGGCCTTGTGCAGTGCTGTGTCTCTGTGCCCCGGGGAGAGCCGGGAGGGGGGTGAGCCTGCATTCGCCTGTCTGTCCAACTGGCTCCCCTGGGGGGTGGAACCCAGCTGGAGACAGGGGGAGGTTGGCTGGGTTTGCAAAGTCCCCGGCTGTGGGGTCCCCGGATTGAAGGACAGAGGCATCTCTTGGGTAACAGACAGGGAGGGCGGACAGACTGATAGCAAAGTGGCAGAGGGACAGCCAGACGGGGGAGGGAGGGGTTCGGAGGGGACAGAGGCTCGGGTCCTCCTGGGACCAGGCACAGCGCCCCTGCCACCGCCCCGCGCGGGCTGGGACGGGGGCCCAGGAGACGTGGGGTCCCCCGCGCGGCCGCGGACGCCTCACCTCGGAGTAGACGAAGAGCGGCAGCACGAGCAGGGCGAGCAGCAGGTCCGCGGCCGCCAGGCTCACGATGAAGTAGTTGGTGGGCGTCTGCAGGGCGCGCTCGGCCGCCACGCTCACGCACACGAGCGCGTTCCCCGCGAGCACCGTGCCGATGAGCAGCACGCCCCCCGCCAGCGCCGCCGCCGCCCCCGGCTCCGCCAGCCCCGCCGGCGGGCCCGGCCCGCGCCCCGCCAGCAGCCCGCCCACGTCCGCGGCGCTGCGGTTCCCCATGGCGCCCCGGCCCCATGCGCCCCGGAGGGCGCGCTCAGCACCGCGGACAGTGCCGAGGTCGCGATCCCGGGAGCCCCGCCCCTCGGGCACGCCCCAGCCTGGCCGCGGTCCCGCCGGCTCCGCCCGGCCCGGTGCGCCCCGGGGCGCTCCAGGGTCCCTTCCTTTTTGCCCACCTTGGACTTTTGTGCTGCGGGAGACGGGCAGCTGGACACAGGCAAAGGCGCGATGCGATGCGAGTTCAGCGAGGTGACCGGCACTGCGCGGGGTCGCAGGGACGCGCAGGTCTGTGCCCTGAAAGGTGGCGGGACCAGACCCTGCGTCCCCGACCTGGGGGGAGGCTCCTGGAGGCGCCTCAAGGCAGAGGCGGGGTGGGTGTTTGTGGGGTAGGCGGACATCTCAGGCTGGTTCCCACAGACAGCCCCTGTGAGACCCAGGACCGGGTGCCACCCTCCCCCTTGGGCCCCGACCACGCGCCCCCTCCTTCCCGGCCCTCTGACTCAGCTCCCTCCTGCCCTGGCTCGGCCTCCAGCAACGATCGCAGACCCCCCTCTGTCCAGGGCCCTGCACCCCATTCCAGGAAGCTGGTCAGGTTCCAGCAACCACCCCCCTGACCCCTGCTCCATCCCCTGGGACCCCCAGCAAGCGCGCACCCCTCAGCCTGGGGCTGCGGCCTGGGACACCCAGCGCTCTCGGCAGCCATGGGCAGGTAACTGCCAGGCACAGGATGAGACTCCAGAGCTGAGCGCACGGTGGCCCCCTCCTCCGTCCCAGGGGGATAAAGGCTCCAGGGAGAACCCACTCACCCTGCACCCGCCACACCCACAAACTCCTCATCCCACCTGCCCACGCAGGGCCGTGGGGGCCGGGGAGGCGTGGAGGGTCCTGGTCCACGCAGGTAAGACTGCGGGTCCAGCCAGGCCGTCGTCTGTCAGTCCAGACGGGCACAGAGAGGGCGTACAGGGACACTGCGTCCCATCGAGAATTTTCATCACCGTCTTCCTGAAACCTCAGTGACTGACGCTCGGCCCAGGCCTGTTGACGGGTGGTGAGGTGAGCGGTCTCCCCCCTGCAGAGCTCTGCGGGGGGGGGGCTCTGGTTGGAGCCCCAAAACAGAGCAAGGAATTGCCTCCTCCTCCCGTGTGCCCTCCCGGATTCCATAAAATCGACGTGACCTCTTAAGCGTTGAAATACTTCGGCAGTGAAGACATCTGGGCCCGGAATATTTTCTTGTGGGACGGGTTTTGACTGGGAACCCGATTTCTTTGTCACACGTCTCCTCCTGCGTGAACGTGGCAGTTTATCTTCCACGGAACTGGTCCATCTCATGTCAGTCGTCAACCTCTGGGCCTAGCATCGTTTGCAGTGCTTCCTTCCGTATTACCCTTCCTCATCCTGGAAGGTCTCGGGTGACAGCATCTCTGTCTTCTCTCCCATTTGTAAATCATATTTTTCCTTTTGTTCTTGGTCTCGTTCGAGGTTGATTAATTTTGCTGATCTTTCCAGAAAAAGTGTTTGGTTTCATTGATTTTTTTTTCTTATACTTTTCTTTTAGCGTATTTGCTTCCAACCTCATGGATTTCTGCCCTTTATTTCTTCTGCTTGCTTTGTATTTAATTTGCCCTTTTTCTAGTTTCTTAATGCCACTTATTTGAGAGAGTTCTTTTCTAACACGAGTGTTTCATGCTACAAATTTTTCTCTAAGATGCAGCCACACATTATGGGGTTTTCAATGACGTTCAATTGGGTTTTCCATTATGTGTTCAAAATACTTCCTACTTCCCCTGAGACTCCTTCTGTGGCCCATGGATTTCTTAGAACTATGTTGTTTAATTTCCAAACGTTTGGAGATTTTCTTGTTATCTTTCTATTCTGTATTTCTACTTTGATTCCAGATGGTGAGCAAAAAAAAAAAAAAAATGCTTTGTAGGACTTCAAGTCTTTTAAGTTTGTTAAGGTTTATTTTATTACCCTGAAGATAGTCTCTGTATCAACGGCAGGTGTTCCGGGCACACTTGAACAGAATGTGCGTATTCTGACGTTATTGGGTCCAGAGTTCTGGGAAAGTCACTTCGATCGGGACGGCACATTTCACACCTCCCTCGCGCTTGCTGGTTTTCTGTCTGTCTCGTTAAATACCGAGAGCGGAACACTGCGATCTCCAAGGATAACTGTGTTTTTTTTCTACTTCTCCATCTAGTTCCATTTCTCGTTATTATTCTTTCCTTCATGTATTTGTATGGTTTGTTGCCAAGATACCTGTGCATTTAGGATTGTGGCCGCCAGGGGCTCCGAGTCAGGGCTGACCACCAAGGGGCTTGAGGGACATCGGGGGGTGATGGAATGGGTGGTGTTTACAAAGTTCAATACAAAGTTCAATACAGAATATGAGCTAGGGTACAGAAGAGTCTGGACAAACCGTCAGCTAAGTTCATATATTTGCTATTTCTAGAACACTCCACCCAACAGCAGCGGGGCACGTATCTCCACTAATTGACATGGGACATTCACCAAGAGAGATCGTATTCTGTATCAGAAAAGGAGCCGTAACACTTTTTTAAAGAAAAGGAACCGTATTAAAGAAAAGGAACATTCTCTTATTATAAAGGAATAAAACTAGAAATCATAACAAAAAAAATAACAGGACAGTGTCCAAACTTTTGGAAATTAAACACCACAATTCTAAGTAACCCCTAGGTCAAAGAAGAAATATCAGGAAATTAGAAAATATTTTGAACTGAAGGAAAATGAGAACGCATTCTCTCAAAATATGTGGGATGGAGCTAAAGCAGTGCTCAGAGGAAAATTCATAGCATTACTTACTTAATTTGAAAATAAGAAAGGTCTCACATCAACAAAAAATACCAGGAAAACATCCGACAAAATCCAGAACCGCTCTTGATAAAAGTGTGCAGCAAGCTAGGAACAGAGGGAACGTTTTTGACCTTACAAAGGGCACCTTTAAAAATATCTACAGATAACCTCACAATTAATGATGAGCGACTGAACGCTTTCCACCTAAAATCGGAAACAAGACGAGTAAGTCCGCTCTCAAGCCGTTTGGTGGATACTGGGCTGGCATTTGAGCCGGTGCAATCAGGCAGTGAGAAAACACATAAATGACAAACATCCAGATTGAAAAGGGAAAAGGGAGACTGTCCTTATTCACAGATGACTTGATCGTCCGCATAAAACCCCGAGGAACCTTCCATAATCTCCCAGAACTACTAAGTCAGCTCAGTGAGGCTGCAGGATACGGGGCGACACACAAGGAGTAGCTGTATTTCTGTATACCAGGGATGAGCGATTGGAAGCCAAACTTAAAAATTAGGAACAATGCCATTTATAATAGCTAAAACAAACAAACAAACAAACATAAAATATCCATAGTCCTAACAAAACACATACAGGACCTGTCTGCGGAAAGCTACAAAAACGCTGATGAAATAAATCAAAGAAAACTTCAATGACTGACGAGACATACCTTGTCCACAAAAGAGAAGGTTCCACATTTAGAAACACCAATTCTCCCCAAACCGATCTCTAGATTTAAGGCAAACTGCAGCCAAAAAGTTCAGTGGGATGTCTCATAGCTATAGACGCACCGATTTTTTTTTTTTAACATTCGTGTGGGCAAATGAAAGGAATGGAATTAGTCAAAACGATTTCGAAAGAGAAGAATAAAATCGGAGGGATTGTGGTACCTGGTTTTAAGAATGACTACGTAGCCACAGTAATCCAGACAGTGTGGAAATGATGGAGAGAAAGGTCCCCTACGTACGGGGTACAGGATAAAGTCCACGAGTAGACTCACAAATATTACCAGGTTTTTTTTGTTTGTTTTTTGTTTTTGTTTTTTTACAAAGGTGCAGAATGGAGAAAGGATAGTCTTTTCAACAAAGGGCACTGAGACGATTGGACATCCATACTCAAAAAAAAAAAAAAAACAAACACCAAAACCCCCAAACTCTTGATCCAAACCTCACACCTTATTTAAAAACTAACTCAAGATGAATCATAGATCGAAAGGTGAATCTAACCTAAACATCTGGGGGGAAAAGATGAGAGAAAAATATCCGTGACCAGAGGTTAGAGACAAAGAGTGTTTCGATGTCACACCAAAAGCGTGATCTACAAATAAAAAAAATAGATACACTTGACTTCATTACAATTAAAAATTTCCAGCCATAGAATAGCAGAGAGTATCCGCAAACGACTTGAAGACAAAATACATAAAGGCCTCCAAACACTCCACAAGAATGACATCATAAGAAAGAAAACGCCGAGTGAATATTCCTTGTGCACAGAAACACAAAACTCCTTTTAAAAAAAATGAGCAAACCAAATCCAGTAGCATTTTTTTTTTTAAAGGATTATACTCCGTGACTGAGTGGCGATTTATCCCAGGAATGCAAACGCCGATTCAGCCGAGGACACTCAGTGTCACACGTCGCATTAATAGAGTGGAGGGAAAAACCATTTCATCATTTCAGCCGGTGCTGAAAACACATTTGACAAAATCCGACACTTTTCATGATAAAGAAGACTCGGCAAACTAGGAACAGACAGCAACTTTCGCGATGTGGTAAAGGCCACAGCTGACATCGCCCGCAGTGATGAGGGATGGACGCTTCCCCCTGAGGTTAAATTGGTACCAATTCAATTAGCACTTGGCCTTTGGAAACACCTCATGAATTATAATGAATCGGTCCACGGTATTGATGTTCAGGAGATTTTAATCTGCCAAGTTTGTTCAAGAACAGGTCTTGCCAGCTGTTTAGAAACACAGGTAAAGAAACGAGCTGGCTGCACGCCCACAGGCCCAGCCACAGCCCTGGGTGCGGCAGCCCCCCGAGCGAGCGCTGGCAGGACCAGGACGGGGACCGGCAGGAATGTCACTCGCCCCGGTGGGAACGCAAAAACGGTGCGGCCACTTTGAAAGACAGTTTGGTGGTTTCTCGCAGAACTAAACGCCCTCTTAACCGCACGATCCAGCAACCACGCTCCCCAAAGGAGCTGCCGCCTGATGTCCACACAGACCCCTGCACACGCGTCCTCCTGCGGGCGATGGGTGGACAAACGGGGGTCCCTCCAGACGAGGGGTGCCATTCAGAGTTAAAGAGAAATGAGCCCTCAGGCCACAAGGAGACACGGAGGAGCCTTAAGAAGCCACCTGAGGAGGCTGCAGACCCAAGTGCGATGCCAAGTGTGTGACAGTCTGGAAGAGGCAGAGCTATGGGGACAGCAACGACCAGAGGCCGTCAGCGATTGGGGGAGGGAGGGGTGACCAGGGGGAGCGCAGAGGATCGGCTCCCTGTGACACTAGAGTGGGGGGTACGTGTCCTTGCACGTTTGCCCAGACCCCCAGAATTGCACCGGCCAAGAGTGTAAGAAACGCATCCCCGATTTACCGAGAAGCTGGGAGGGGGAGAAACTGTGGGGGGGGGGCGGAGGGGGGGACGGGGGGGGGACTCTGGATTTCTGCTCGTTTTTTCTGTAAACCTAAAACTGCTCTAAAAAACGTCTCATGATATTTAAGATGCGTGTGAACTTGAACACCAGCTACTCGTTTATAACTCATCGATGGGATTTGTAACTTGCGTGGAGAGATTGCACGTGGGCGGGTTTTTAAGGCCTAACTGGACTTAATCCTGCATTGACTGGGCCGCAGGCATCCAGCTGCCCCCTCTTGCGCCCCGCTTTCTGCGTTTCCGCCTCCCGTACCCCCTGTAGCAGGCTCGGGTCTCTCCTGCTTGGAAAACCACGACGGACGAGGCGCCCCCGGAGTCTCCAAGCTGCGCCCTGTCTGCGGCTGCGCTCCCCGCCCACCCTGCGCGGAGTGGCAGTGAGGTCACCTGTGCGCTGGGCCCGGCCTGGAGCTGCCCCTGCTCAGCCCCTCGCACCGTCTGCCTGTGGGGGGGCCCCACCCTACGTCCCAGCCCTACCCCCTCCACCCGAGCCCACCTCGGAGGCCCCAAGATCTGAGGCTGCGCACAGCCAGGCCGACACTCTGCGCCCCCCGCCGCCCTCCCGACGTCTGTCCTCCCGGGCGGGTCCCCCGCGTCCCCGCGGGGCTCATCCGCCCCCTCAGCCCGCCGAGGGGCGCCGCCGTGGCGGCCAGCCCGAGAGACAGCTGGGGGGGCGGCCCTGACCTTCCAGCGGATCGATGGGGTGCGGCCGGGGCCACGTGGAGCCGGGGCGGTGCCGTCGCTGCTATAAAGGGGCGCGCGGGGCTCGGGCCGCCGCAGCAGCGCCCGGCACCCCGCGCCCACCATGGCCCCCCGGGCCCGGCTGCCGCTGCTGCTGCTGCTGCTGCTGCCGACGCTGCTCGCAGGCTCCGCCGTGCACCCCGCGCCGCCCAGGTGAGCCCGGCGACCTCCCCGGCCCCACGCGCCCCCCACCCCGGCCTGGCCCTGACCCGCCGGTCCCCCGTGCGGTCCCCAGGGCCCCCCGGCACTCCGACGGCACGTTCACCAGCGAGCTGAGCCGCCTGCGGGAGAGCGCGCGGCTGCAGAGGCTGCTCCAGGGCCTGGTGGGCAAGCGCAGGTGAGGCCGGGCCGCGCGGGGAGGCGGGACGCGCGGGGGCGGGGTGCGGGGAGGCGGGACGCGCGGGGGCGGGGCGCGGGGCCCCCCAGGCCCGCGGCCTCCACCCCGCGCCGGGCCTAATTCTGATCTGGGGTGCTGGGGGGTCAGCCAGCAGGACGCCGACAACGGCACCTCCTGGACCAACTCCGCCGGGGGCCCCCTCTGCCTGCTGTGGTCCCACATGCCCGCCCCGCAGGCCTGGTGAGCACGCGCCCCCGGGCCCCCCACCCAGAGCTCCTCCCCAGACCCCCCCTCCCGTCCCCTGGGGCTCCCTGGGTCAGTGGCTGGAGCCGGACAGTGGGGCCAGGGCCCTGGGGAGCGAAACCGAGTCAGGGCTAGTTCACCGGGCGGGGGTGGGGGTGTGGGGGTGTGGGGGTGCCCCCAGCCCCTGACCGGCTGTGTCTCTGCAGGGTGCCCCTGATTCAGGCCTGGTCGCCCTGGCTGCCTGCAGGACTGAGGTCGGGGCCTGTGGCTCCAGCGCCAGTCGGCCGAGCTGGGACCCCGAAGACATCCTGAGGAGGACGCCCCACCTCTGTGGACGGGGCTGGGGGGTGGGGGTGCAGCCGGGAGTGGGGGCTGCAGGCACATCAATAAAGGACCCAGACCCTGCCCCCGAGACTGCTCTGTTCACCGCCGGGCAGGGACGTGGGAGGGGTAGAGCTGTGTGTGGGGGGCTGTGCCCCACTATCCTCTAAACCGGGGGGGACCTGGCTGCCTCACCATCCCTTCCCCTTATCCCCGGGCATCACCCACCTCCTGTCTCATGCACTGAGCTCCCCGGCGCTCTGCCCGCACCCCCTGTGGTCACTCAGCAAACACTCGGGGACTCTGAGGGGGGCTCAGGGCGTCCTGCCCCAGGGGCCATGCGGTCAGCATGGGAGGCAGGTGAGGGGAGGTCTGAGGAAGCCGAGTCTCAGGCTGGGCGGGAAGAGGTGACAAGTGGGGATGGGGGACACCACCAGGAGGCCGGGTGCTGGGCTCTCCGTCCAGGCTTGTGGCCTCCGATGACCAGTGGCTTGATCACTGATGGCTCAGGGAGCCAGTTGGGTGCACCGCACAGGCAGAACCGCTGTCACGAGCAGGGAGAGCAGGCACTTTGGGGTGGGTTCAGGACTGGGGTGGTAGTGGGGGTGGTGAGGGGGCCTGAAGTCAGGCCCCTCCCCCTCCCTGCCCTCCTGGCCCCTACCGGGGACCTCTCCCCAGCAGCTGGGATTGGGGGGCCAAGGATAGGGCACGAGGGTAGGGCCACCTCTCCGGGATGACCCGCCGTGCTCACCGGAGCTCCTGGGGCCCCCAGCCTCTGCCACCTCCATCCCTGCGGCCCAGCCCCACCCAGAGGGCGTGGCTTGTTTCCGGGACAGGCCGGCAGGTGCCCAGGACACAAGCTTCTCCCTCCAGCGCGCCTGCTGAGGGGAGAGGGGCCGGGCCTGGGTCCTGGGACCCTGCCCCAGATGGTGCTAGCCCCGGAGCCCTGCAGGGGGGCAGTCGGGGTGGGGCGGGCGGAGGCGGAGGGCACCTCCCCCCCCGCCCCCCAGCCCCGCCCCCGCCCCGCCAGGCCCATCGGGGCCCTCTCTGAGCTCCTTCCCGCCCCATGACTGGGTGACCGCGGGCTGGGCCCCCGATGGCGCCAGCATGTGACCTGGTCGCTGCCCGGGGAGCAGCAGGGCGCCCCGTCCCAGGCCCGGTGCGCGGCGGGCTGGAGCCTCCCGGGCGGAAGCGGCGTGAAGGGCCATAAAGTGGGCGGTGCCCGGCAGGGCGAAGGTCGCGGGCAGCGCCAGCGCCAGCGCGCAGCTCAGAGGGTCGTGGGTGCCGGCAGGGCTGGGACCGTGCCGCGGCCCGAGATGGGGGTTCGGGGCGTTTGGGCCCTGCTGCTGCTGCTGCTGCAGGCCGCGGCCCAGGCGCAGGGTACGCTGGGGCAGCGGCGGGGGGCGGGGGGCGGGGCGCGGGCGGGGGCGGGGCGGCGCTGGGGGGCGCTGACCGCTCCCCCCACACCCCAGTCTGCTCCGTGAACCAGACGGTCTTCCAAGTGAAGGAGAACACGGAGCCCAGCGGGCCGCTGGTGGACATCCACGTGCCCGCCGGCCAGAGGGTCACCCTGGGGCCCTCGTCCACCCCCTTCGCGTTCAGGATCCAGGGGACGCAGCTGTTTCTCAACGTGACGCCCGACTACGAGGTGCAGATGGCGGGCGGGCTGGGTGCGCCCGCCCATGGCCGCGGGCGCCCAGGCTCGGGTGGGGCGCACCCGGGGTGGGGGGCGTGGTCCCCGGGGGAGGGGGTGGGGACAGAGCCACCTGGGCCTCGATGCCCTCCGGACGTGGCACCCACGGCCGGCAGGGACCTGGGCCGGCACCTCGCCCGCGGAGCGGGGACAGGTGGGGGCGGGGCGGGGGGCAGGTGGTTCCCGACCCCGACCTTGACCCCGCCCCCGCCCGCAGGAGAACAGCGTGCTACAGGCTCACCTGGAGTGCAAGATAGGCAACATGGTGGTGAGTCGGGGCCCCCCGCGGCCCCTCCCCGGCCCGGGGACTTCCGAGAACTCCCCGGCTGGACCTCTGTACTCTGCCTGGTCCCGGGTCCCTCCCCAGTGACCTCACTCGTGTGTGTTTTCGACGCCACCTGTGCTGGTGCCACCTGTGCTGGTGATGCTGACACTTCCTCCTGGCCGGGCTCTGCCCTGAGGCTCAGCTCCCAAACCCAGCCAGCCACCCCGGCTGGACACCACGGCCCCACCGGGGACACCCCCTGCCCCCCGCACCCCGCGACCCGCGTCTCAGGAGGCACCTCCCCGCCCTGTCCCGGTCCCCTGCCCGCCCGCGCCCTCCCACCCGCAGTCTCCCTCCCACCTCTGTGTCCGCTCAGAGGTGACAGCGTCTCACTGGTCCCCTCGCTGTCCTCTCGGCCCCGCCCACCCCAGCCACCCGCATCCCCGCCCGGAGTCCTGGGGCTGCTTCCCCCTCCGCAAAGCCCACAGGGTGGCCACGTGCCCGGCTCCCACCGTCTCCCTCTCCGTGCAAACGTCACCTCCTCAGAGGGGCACGCCACCGCCCCATTCTAAGTCACAACGCGACCGACCCCTCCCCCACTGCCACCGCCCTCCCTGGCTCGGGAGGGTCCAAACGCGCACACACTCAGGACAGTGCGGGACGCCCTGTGGGTGCCCCACCCACGTGCCTCAGCGCCCTCGACGAGGTAAGGACCCTCGTACGCACGCACGACATCCTGCTGCTGCCACACCTGGAGAAACCAGGACGTCACCAGCGTCACGGGCCCCCGTGGTCACCGAGGGCTGTTTGCAGACGCCCAAGCAGCGACCACCAAAGGCGACCGCTTGAAGTTTCTCCGTCGTCTCTTTCAACCCCGGGGTCCCCTCTCCCTTCTTTGGCCTTGGAGATCCGTCTGTGCGGACGCCGGTGGCCTGCCGGCCGTCCGCGGGGGTCAGGGCCCTGTGACCTGGCGTGTTTGACGGAGGGATTTTTGCCCCCCCTTCCCCATCTGGAACCCCCACGAGAGCAGAGTGCTTCCCCCTGTGACCGCCCCAGCCCCGAGAGTGCGCGGGGCCCCCGCAGCCGGGGGCGAGCCCAGGGAGGGGGCTGACCAGCTCCCCCCGTACCCCCCCCCAGGTGACCCAGCTGAGGGTGTTCGTGTCCGTGCTGGACGTCAACGACAACCCCCCCGTGTTCCCCTTCGAGGTCAAGGTGAAGAAGGTGCCGGAGGTGAGCCAGAGGGACAGCGAGGGCTCGTGGGGACCTCGGCCTCGGGGACGGGTCCATGGGGTCCCCGGGGCGTGGCCAGACGCAGCCCGCTTTGTCCCTCAGGACACGAAGGTGGACACCATCGTCATCCCCGAGACGGAGCTGGAGGCCCAGGACCGGGACATTGACGACACCCTGTTCTATACCCTCCAGGGAGTGACCCCGGTCAGACTCCGCGGCCGCGACCCCGACACCGGCCCTCCCCCTGGACGCCCCCCCTCCCCGCCCTCCGCGCGCTCCCGGGGTCTCAGGCTGTGCCCCCATCTCCCTAGGGCGCCAGCAGCTTCTTCTCGTTGGTGGGTGTGAACCGCCCGGCCCTGAAGCTGGACCAGTCCCTGGACTTCGACCGGCTGCCGAACATGACCTTCCGTCTGCTGGTGCGGGTACGCAGGCCCGGCCGGCCGTGGCGGCCCCTCCGGTCCACCCCCCCCCCCGGGCCGCCCGGCTCTGCTCCCGGGTGACGGGGGCGCGGGGCTCGGCCGTTGCAGGACACTCAGGAGGAGGACGCCGTGCCCAGCCACACGGCGCAGGCCACCTTGGTGCTGGAGGTGCAGCCGGCTGACCTGCGGCCGCCCTGGTTCCTGCCTTGCGTCTACTCGGACCGCTACGTCTGCGTCCAGGCCCAGTACCACGGGGCCATCCCCACGGGCCACAAACTGGTACCCGGGACAGGGAGGGGCAGGGCCAGGCCGTGTGGCGGGCTGGGATGCGGGGGGGACTGATGGGGCCACACGGTGCTCCCGGGGGGCGGCTGCCTCTCTGACCGCTGACCGGCCTGCTGGACCGTGGGGGCCTCAGCGAGGCGAGGGAGGGCGGGGGTGCGGCCCCCAGGCGTGGCCTCCTGAGACAAGCATCGCTCAGATCCATGGATTGGGACTCACGGCGGCCTCAGGGGGTGTGATGGGCGACGGCCGGACAGCGGTGCTGGCCGGCTGCACCGTCCTCGGCGGGTCCACCCGGAGGGGGTGTTGCAGGCCTGCTCTAGGGGAGTGGGGAGGGCCAGCGGGGCCCTCACACCAGCCCCATGGCGTTCCCGCCCCCCACGCCCTCCCACAGCCGACGCCCCTTGTCCTGCGGCCGGGGCCCATCTACGCTGTGGACGGGGACCCCGGCGTCCACCAGCCCATCGTCTACAGCCTCGTGAGGGGTGAGTGAGGACCCCTGAGCTCCTCTCTCCTTAGGGCTGAGGAGGCCCCGGGGGGCCAGCTGGTGGCAGGGCCAGCTGGGACCCTAGACCTCGGCCCCGGGAGGGAACGGGCCGAACCCTCCCGCCGTCCCCCCAGGGAACGAAGACGGCACTTTCGCCATCGGCGCCGACTCGGGCAACCTCACCATGACCCGGAGCGTCCCCAGTCCCAAGACCTTCCTTTTGCTGGTCAAGGTGGGTCTGCTGGCGGGGTCTCCATGGCCTCCCCCCCGCCCCGATCCCCAGGCTGCAGGGCTCACCCTTTGTGGACCACTGGTCCGTTGCTTCCCCACCCCAGGGTGATCAGGCAGACCACGCCCGCTACTCGGTAACCCAGGTCACGGTGGAGGCCCGCGGCGCCGCCGAGAGCCAGCCCCGCTTCCCCGCCAGCCTGTACCGGGGCACCGTGGTGCTGGGCTCGGCCGCGGGCACCGTCGTCCAGGACGCAGCTGAGCCCCCGCTGCCTCTGAGGGTCTGGGCCCAGGACCCCGAGTTTCCGGTGCGCACTGCTGGTCCAGGCCTGCCTGGCCACCCTCCCTGGGGGGGTGGGGGGAAGTTATGAGGGACGCCTGGGCCCAGGGCTCACCGGAACTGTGTCCAGGACCTCAACTCAGCCATCACGTATCGCGTCACCAACAACTCGGACTTCCGGATGGGCGGGGAGGCCGTGCTGACCGCGGCTCCGCTGACCCGGCCTGGAGTCTTCTACGCGGAGGTGAGGGGTGAGGGGTGAGGGGTGAGGGGCGGGTGGCCCCTCGGGGGAGAGGAGGCCGGGGGAGCCTTGGAGGGACAGCCTTCTTCCTGCCCCAGGTTGAGGCCAACAACACGGTGACATCAGGCACGGCGACCACAGTCGTGGAGATTCACGTCTCAGAGCGGGAGCCCACCACCACCACAGGTGACCCTCGGGGGCCCGGGGACCCCCAGGGAGGGCGTTCAGCCACAGGCATGCTGGGGCAGAGGCCAGCCTGAGCTGTGTCCCTTGTCCCCAGAGCCCCCTGGCCCCTCCACAACCCCAAAGGCTGGAGGAACAACCAGGCCCTCGAACAGCACCATTTCAGAAGCCCCCAGACCCCCTGAGCCTTCTCGGGCGCCCTCCACCACCAGCTCTGGGGGCAGCGCTGGCCCAAACCCACCCCCAGGCACGACTCTGAGGCCACCTGCCTCGTCCACACCTGGGGGCCCCCCTGGTGCACGAACCAGCACCACCCCCCCGTCAGCCTCGCCCAGCAAGGGCTCAGCACAGACCCCGAAGCCAGGAGTGTCTCAGCCGATGCAGCCCAGCACGACCCCCCGGACCTCAGGTAGCACCCCACATGCCCCTGGTTCCTGGCTCATGGCGGCAGGCGGTCCTAGGAGTTACTCTAGGGCAGGGCCCACCCCAGGCTGGCCGTGCTGACCACAGAACCGGGGGGTGGGGTGGGGTGCTTCTCTCTAAGCAGAGATAGACAGGTCCTAACCCCTCCCCCCAGGAGGCAAACTGAGGGAAGTGTGGGGGGCTCCAGGCAGGGACCCAGTGAACCCCCCAGTTCCCAGGCTGCCCATCCCACTGGCCCCGGCACGGCCCCCACGTCCCTTCCTGTGCTGTTGGACCCGGCTCCCACCTGGAGCTGGTGGGCACAGACCACATCTCCCTCCCTGCGCCCCCGTCTGGCCTCTCCAGGGGTCCCTGGGAACAAACAGGAGGCACCCGCCTGGCTCCTTCTCAGGGTGCCCCCGGCCTGGTGTTGGTTGGCAGGGAAAGTGCTCGGGTGCTGAGCTAACATTCGTGGGGGTGTCAGCTACAGGCCCCCCCGAGAACGGAGGAAGTAGCACCGTGGGGGATGGCCGGCCAGCCGTCAGCCAGACCAAGGACCAGCGCTTCTCAGCAGTGGACATGGCGGCCTTGGGCGGGGTGCTGGGCGCACTGTTGCTGCTGGCTCTGATCGCCCTGGCCACCCTCGTCCGCAAGCACTACGGCTCCCAACTCAAGTGCTGCTCTGGCAAAGCTCTGGTGAGGCCTTGGGGGGCGAGGGTGGGGGCGGGGGAGGCAGGCGGTGGGGGGCAGGGCGGGGGGGCAGAAGGAGAGACAGAGGGACCAGGATAGAGAAGGACACGGAGACAGGGATGTGAGGGTGAGGACAGAGCAATGGAGAGGGACGGGGAGGGGCGTAGACACCAGAGCCGCACAGATGGGGGGGACCCGGCAGCAGCGGGAGGTGGGTCTGAGCGCAGTGGGGGGTGGGGATCAGAGTGAGGCCCAGGCTCCCTGGTCTGCTCCCCAGGAGCCCCCGCCCGGCGGCTTCGACAACAAGGCCTTCCTGGTGGACCCTGAGACCAACTGGGCGCCTGCGGCCAGCCCCTCCCCCGGCCACACTGCGCCCGCCACCCAGTTGCCCGGCCCCCCTGTGCCCACGCCGCCGGCGTCCCCCAGCCCGGCGAACCCCGACCTCATCCCCGAGGCCCCCGCGGCAGCCGGGGACGGGGACGGGGACGGCCCCGCGGGCGTGAAGTCCATCCTGACCAAGGAGCGGCGGCCGGAGGGCGGCTACAAGGCCGTGTGGTTCGGGGAGGACATAGGGGCCGAGGCCGACGTCATGGTCCTCAACACGCCCGCCTCGGATGTGGACGGCGCGGGAGACGAGGGCAGCGAGGACAGCGCCGTCGAGGACGAGGACGAGGGCCCGGGCGGGGGTCCCCCCCAGGACGACGAGCCTGGCGCCGACTCCACCCCCATCTAGTGCCCCCCCCCCACCCCCGCAGAATAAAGTGACACTTCAGAATCGCGGGCGCGGCGTCCAGTGGCTGCGCACGAGGCGCGGGACGGAGGGGGCGGGGCGGGTGGGAGGGTCCCCTCTGCCCCGAGCGGAGCGCGCGGCGCGGCTTCCCGTAAACCACCCGCCGGCCGGGGGGTTTCCCAGGCGCCGAGCCAGCTGGCGGCTCAGTTCCGCTCTGGCTGCAGCCCGCAGCTGGCGGAGGGCGCCCTGAAGTGTGTTGGGAGGGGGGGTGTTGTTCCCTGTCGACCAGGCGCTGCCACTCTCGCCAGGGGCCCCCTGGAGAGCACTGGGAAAGAAAGGTCACGGGACCCTTCCTTGGTGGGGGGCACAGCCTCTGTGCCTGTGGGGTCCGGTGGGAGCCATAAGCGCCCAAGTGCGTGGACAGCGGCCCGTGGGGCGGGGTGGGACGGCCAGTGTGACAGGAGCCAGGGGCAGTGGCCAGGCCATGGGCCGGGGGTGGCGCGTGGGATAGGCTGGTGAACCACCAGAAGCTGTGTGTGGGGGGGACCAGGGCGCAGAGTGGGGGACAAAGCCCCCTGTGCTGGACATCCGTCCTGACGGCCACCACACCGTCCCTGGTGGGGCGTCGTCTTCCCTAGCGAAATGGCATCGCGAATTACTCTCCGAACGTTTTACCATCGAGGGTATCTGAGGGTTCTGTCCGCACAATGCTCATCGTCAAGAACCCAGATTGTAGGGCTACCCTGGTCCCTAGAATCCACTTCCCCGAAGTCTCCAGCTTAACGGACTGAGCCCCACCCCAGTCCCCGGCGTGTAGGGGATGCTCTGGGAGGTCGGGGAGGGAGGGGAGCCACCGGACCCCGCAGGGGCTGAACCTGGCAGGCAGGACGGGATCCGCCATTCCTGCGGCCCGTTCTCGATCCCCCCCCCCGCCCCGTTGTCCCCAGCCCCCTGCGCCCCCACCCAAGAGCCTGCCCGAGGGCTCTGGGAACGCAGAGCGCAGCCCCCAGCCACCGCGAACTGTGCGCGGAGGCACGTGACCTCGGCTGCACCTGAGCCCGGCAGGGCCCGGCCCCGCCCCCGGCTCCACCCACTATCCCGCCCCTGTCCTAGGCCCCGCCCCGGATCCAACCTGGCCCCGCCCCGGCCCGCCCCGGCCACGCCCCCGCTCCACTCACATCCCGTCCCTGTCCTAGGCTCCGCCCCGGATTCACCCAGATCCCGCCCCCGGATCCACCCAGGCCCCGCCCCTGCCCTAGGCCCCGCCCCGGCCCCGGCCCCGGCCCCGGCCCCGGCCCCGGCCCCGCCCCCGACCCGCCAGCATAAAAGCTCTGGCTGCCGGTTTCCCGGCAAGAAAAAACTTCCCGTCCCGGCGGCTCCGGCTCCAGGTACTCGAGACCTCTACCCACGTAGGGCCAGAGGGGCAGCCCCGGGTGCAGGGTGGAGGGCGTGGGGGGGTCTGCGGACGGGCGCGGGGCGCCGAGGGCGGGCCGCGCCTGCTGCAGGAGGGGGAGGCGCCCGCCTCGCGGTTGAGGGTTAGGTTTCGTTTTCCGGCGACGCGCGGTTTCGCAGTTTCGCTTTCCCGGCGCCGGGCGCCTGCAGCGGTCGCTCCCGTCGCGTCTCCGCAGGTCCAGCCCACGAGGTTGCGGGCCCGGACGCTGGCTCGACACCTGTGACTTCACGTGTGCGCGCGCGCTGCCCACATCTGTCGTCACACCCGTCGCCACCTCCGCCCAGAGACGCACACCTGGGCAGCGTGGTGGCGATACGTCCCCAACCCATGTCTGTGACCCTCACACACCTGTAACATCTGGGTCACACTGGTGACGCCCGGACACACGAGCAACCCTTCCCGCACCCGTGGGCACACCGACTGCCACTCGTGACCACCGTCCCTCGCAGCGGGAGCCATGGCCGCCGCCCGCGACAGGTGAGAGCCTGGCCGGCCCGCGCGGCGCCCGCCCCCGCGGCCCCGGCCCCGCCGCCCGCGCCTGACCCGCTGGCGGCTCCGCCCGCAGGGGGGCCCCGCGCGTGCTGTTCGCAGACTGGCTTCTGGGCGAGGTCAGCAGCGGCCGCTACGAGGGGCTGCGGTGGCTGGACGAGGCCCGCACCCGCTTCCGAGTGCCCTGGAAGCACTTTTCGCGCAAGAACCTGGACGAGGCGGACTCGCGCATCTTCAAGGTGGGGCCCCAGCCCGCGGGGGGAGGGGGAGATGCGGGATGCGGGATGCGGGATGCGGGATGCGGGAAGGGCCGGCCGCGCCCCGGCATGGGCCCAGGCCCACGCCCTCTGTCCCCTCCCCTAGGCCTGGGCCATCGCCCGCGGCAGGTGGCCGCTCCCCAGCAACCCAGGCGACCCGCCCGTCCAGGAGAGTGCGCTCCGCGCCGGCTGGAAAACCAACTTCCGGTGCGCGCTGCACAGCACTCAGCGCTTCGAGATGCTGCAGGACAACTCGGGGGACCCCGCCGACCCGCATAAAGTGTACAAGCTCAGCCCCGAGCCGCCGGGGAGAGGTGAGCAGCGAGGAAACCGGTCCGGGCGGAGGGACAGCCTGCGCGTGGTGCCGGCCCTTGTCTGGTGGCAGCGGCTGGGTCAGGGATGTCTTTCTAAGAACTGGTCTGGAAAGGCCGGTGTCGGGTTGTGAGGGGAGCTGAGGGGGCCCGTGGGGACTTAGTGTCTCAGGTCACCCCACATCTCCTCCAGAAGGTCCAGGCATTAACCAGGGGGAGCACCAGGCCCTTGAGGGTGCCTCAGCCTGGCAGGTAAGGCTGCTCTGCCCGCTCTGCTCCTGGGGGTGGGGTGGGGACCGCCCTTCTCAGCGGGCTGGAGGCCACCTCCGCTTGCCCGTCTTCCCCTGCAGCCCCATCTGGCACATGCCGGTGAGAGGCTGGGGCCCGCGCCCCATGCTCCGAGCCCCGGCCTGGCAGGCTCCACCGGGGACCTCCTGTGCCAGGCTCTGCAGCAGAGCCACCTGGAGGCCCATCTGCTGGACGGTGCCCAGGTGGTGGACCCAGTTCCTCAAGAGGCCCCTGGTGAGAGGCTGTTGGGTAGGGGTGCTTCACCCTGGGGGGCAGGCAGGACTGCAGAGTCCCTGGGGAGGGCGTCCAGCCGGGATGGTGTTCCCACTCTCTGTCCTCCCCAGGCCCAGAGCTCCCTGCTGGGGAGCCATACCTGCCGTGGGCTATGGAGGTGGCCGCCAGCGAGTCACAGCCCCAGGCCGCAATGACAGGTGAGTCAGAGGAGCCAGGGGACGTGTGGGGAGGGAGGGCTGGGGACCAGGTATCAGCTCAGGCCTTTGCCCCAGGTGCAGGCCCCGCCCCAGAGCCCTGGCAGCCCCCACAGCAGACAGAGCCGTGCACCCAAGCGGTGGGGCCCAGCCACCCCCAGCCCGGTCTGCACGTGGAGTCCAGCCTGGGGACCCTGGACGTGACCATCATGTACAAGGGCCGGACAGTGCTGCAGCAGGTGGTGGGGCGCCCGCGCTGCGTGCTGCTCTACGGGCCCCCGGGCCCAGCCAGCGAGGCCGGAGAGCCCCCCGCGCCCCAGATGGTGGCCTTCCCCAGCCCGGCCGAGCTCCCGGACCAGAAGCAGCTGCACTACACGGAGAAGCTGCTGCAGCACGTGGCCCCCGGCCTGCAGCTCGAGCTCCGGGGGCCCGGGCTGTGGGCCCGGCGCCTGGGCAAGTGCAAGGTGTACTGGGAGGTGGGCGGCCCCCTGGGCTCTGACAGCCCCTCCTCGCCGGCCCGCCTGCTACAAAGGAACTGTGACACCCCCATCTTTGACTTTGGCACCTTCTTCCGAGGTCAGTGACGGGCCTGCCCTGGGGCTGCGGTGGGCCGTCCCCCCCTCCCCCATCCCCTCACCGTGCCCTGTGGCCCTGTGGCCCTGTGGCCCTGTCCTGCAGAGCTGCTGGAGTTCCGGACCCGGCAGCGCCGACGCTCCCCACACTACACCATCTACCTGGGCTTCGGCCAGGACCTGTCGGCCGGGAGGCCCAAGGACAGGAGCCTGGTCCTGGTGAAGGTGAGGCGCGCGGTCCCCGAGCTGGGGGCGGCGGCTCTGCCCCCGCCTGACAGCGCCCTCTCCACAGCTGGAGCCCTGGCTGTGCCGCGCCCACCTGGAGAGCGCGCAGCGGGAAGGCGCGTCCTCCCTGGACAGCAGCAGCTTCAGCTCTGCGGTGTCCAGCGCCAACAGCCTGTACGAGGACCTGGAGCGCTTCCTGGAGCACTACTTCATGGAGGTGGAGCAGCTCGCCTAGGGCCCGGCCCACCGGCCCACCGGCCCACGCCGCCCGCACCAATAAAGCTAACGCGAGCCAAAACCAGTGCCGGTGTCCTGCCTGACCTGGGGTGCGCTGGGGCTGGGGACGGGGGGACGGAGGCCACCGCCCCTACCGCCAGCCACGCGCCTGGAGGCGTCCAGGGCACACCCACCTTCTATCCTCACGACGAAGAAACTCACGCCACACTCTTTGGGGCCCACACGCTCAAGACCACAGAGCTCCCCTGCCCAGGCGTGCTGGGGAGGGAGACACCCGGGGCTCCCGCTGTGCCCGGGGCCCACCCCGGCCTCTGACAACACCCACACTGCTCCGCCCCGTGGGTGGCGGTGGGGCTGAGCGCACCCTTGAGCGATCCCATACAGACACAGGAGCAAAGGAGGTGAGGCCCCCTCGCCTCTCAAGTACTGAGTCAATCCAGGTGTTTCTAAAGATAATCCATTTTTGATAAATTAGAACACAATGAAACAGTGTATCTATAATATAAAAGAGTCCAGTTTAAACTGTGAACAGACAGGTGCACGGACCCACGTGTGATCACAGGAACCCTGAAAGCAGGAGTGCTGGCTGTCCCCGGTGTGTGCTGCTCCTGCCACTCCCAGCAGAAGGGCTCTGCCAGGGCGCCCGGCCCTGGGGCGCGGTGCGGCCACGGCCTCAGCCCTCGGCGCCCTCGGCGCCCGGGGCGCTGGGCTCCTCGCCGGCCTCGGGCCGCCGGTGTCTGCGCATGTGCCGGTACTTGTCCACGTACGCCTTCACCAGGTTGCCCACCTTCACAGGGTTGATCTCCCCACTCTTGCTGTGGCAGATCTGGGGGGAGGCGGGCACAACCACCCAGAGGTCCTGTCACTCTCAGCCCAGCTGTCGGGCGGTCACGTCCACCTCCCGGGGCTGCTAAGGGTCCCACCAAGACGACCAGAGACGTCTCTCAGGGTCTCGCCCTCCTCGTTGCTACACGCGCCCGTTTCACAAGTACCGAGGATGCTGTCCTGACTGTCCCCAAGCCTCCCCCGTTCCTAAGCGCCCTCGGCTGCGCCCGGACACCCCAGGGCTGCGTTGGGGACGCGGCCTGGACCCACCGGCCCCCCACCTTCTGCACGGCCTTGCGCAGGATGTCCTTGTACTCGTCCTTCGTCACCTCCCTCCGCTGGTAGAAGGGCTTGATGGCCAGCTTCACCTCCTCCACCGCCCGCTCCTGCACGTGCAGCTTCTTCATGTACTAGGGGCGAGGACACGCGCGTGAGCGCCCCGCGCCCGGCCCGGCCCGGCCGCCCGGCCGCCCGGCCGCCGGAGCTGGACTCACCTCCTCGTTCTTGGCCTTCTCCGCGGCCGGCCGCGGTGTGGCCGTCCTCTCCTCTGAGTTGTTGGTGGCGGCGGCGTGGCCAGCGGGCTCTGAGGCTGCGGTCAGGATGGTGGGCACTGGGGCCGGGCTCTGCGCCACCCCGCAGCCCACCAGGGGCACACTCCCCTGCAGGATGAACTGGACCGCGGGCTGGCTGACCGGCGCGTAGGGCGGGAGGCTCAAGGGCAGGGCCGGCGCGGGAGGCAGGTTGGGGCTATACACCTGGGCGAGAAGGCAGCCCGCTAAGGGCAGCTCCCAAGCCACAGCGCACCCCGACCCTCCCGGAGCACCGAGCCCCCGGGCAGGAAGGGGACAGCGTGGCGCCCTCCATCCGAGCCGCACGTAGCCCTGGTGGCCGGGCGCAGGGCCTCCGGCTCGGGTGCCCACCTGAGCGGCATCAGCGTCCGGGAAGCCAGGCTCTGGAAGCAGGTGACCGTGGGGCGGCGGCTCCGGGAGGGGCGCCTGCTGGGGGGCCGCCACGGGGCCCCCGTCTTCAGTCTCCCAGGCCTCCTCCTGGGGCTGCTGCGGCCTGTGAAGTGCCACCCCTGAGGGCCAACACAGCGGGGTGGGTGCTCTGCGGCCACCTCAGCCGAAGGCTGCTTCCTGGCTGGAAAATCCCAGAGAAGCATCCCAGCAGCAAGGAACACAGGCCGGGCTGCAGCCACCCCCTTGGTCAGCCCTGCACCGCTGGGGTGGCGGAGACGGCCCGTGAGCCGCCCGGCACGCCGCCCAGCCACCCCGGCACGCCCGGGAGCACCCTACTCACGCTGGCCTCTGTCCTCGGCCAGGGCGCCACCCGCCGCCTGCAGGTTCCAGGTCACTCTCTTCACCGGGGCCTTGGCCCGCAGCGCGGGGGGCTGAGGGGGGCCCTCCACCTGCCTCCCAGCGGGGCCTCCCGGCGTGCCAGGCGCCGCGGCAGCCCGGGCCGGGTCCCGCTGGAACAGGAGCAGGTCTTGGGGCCCCTCGGGCCAGGGCAAGGGCTGCGCTGCGTCCTCGCCGTGCATCAGCGACACCTCCCTTCTGATGACAGCCACGGCCAGGCTGGTGTCCCGGTGCTGGCTGGCGGTGGGGACGACGGGGACGGCCGGGGCGGCAGGGACGGCGGGGACAGGGGGAAAGGCTCGCTCTGGGGAGGAGTCCGTGCTCTCGGGGGAGGGAGGGGAGCTCATGTCATCCAGCTGCATGAAAATGCCTTCCCCCGCAAAGTCTTCAAACACGTGTCCCGCCTCGACGGACTCCCCGTAATCCAGGTCCTCAGGCGGACACCCAGCGGGCACCTCCGGGACGGCAGGGGCCCTTGGGAGGGCCTCGACCTGGGCCCCCTCTGCTGAGGCACCGGCTCCCGCTGAGGCCGGCGGCCGGGCGGGGGGCTCGCTGGATGGCTGCGGCTCCTCCTGGGGAGGGGGTACGGGGGACGCCCCCTTCCCCGGAGGCTTCCTCTCCGGGGAGCGGGGCCGGGGCCGTCTCTCGCGGGAGCGAGGCCGCCGGCGCTCGCGGGCCCGGTGCTCCGCGCTCGGGGACCGGGGGGACCGGGGGGACCGGGACCTGTGCTTCCTCCGCTCACGGGAGCCCCTCCTGTCTCGCGGCCGCTCCCGGCTCCTGTCCCTGGGGGGCCGGGGCCTCCAGGCCCTGTCCAGGCTGCTGGGCGGAGAGCACCCCCGGCCCCGAGTCCTGGACCCCGAGCGCCGCCGCCGCCGCCGCCTGCTGTCGCGGTGCTCGTGGGAGGAGCCGCCGGGGCTGCCGGAGCGGGAACGGGACCTGCGCCGGCCGGGGCCCCGCACGGCCCGGCTCCTCGCCCTGCCCTTGGCCTTGGCCTTCCTCCGCCTGGCCCGCTCGTGGCTGCTGGAGCCCTCGCTGGAAGACCGCCGGCCCCTGGCCTTGGGCTGCTGCCTCCTGGCGTGGTCCTCACCCACCGGTGGCGACACCGACCCCGAGCTGCCATCCCCGGAGCGGGAGCCGGAGCGGGTGCCCGAGCGGGTCCTCCTAGGCTCCCTGGCAGGGGCCTGCTTCCTCCGGGCCTCCTTCCCGCCGCGGGAGCTGGACGTGGAGCGGGAGCGGGAGCGGGGCTGGGCCCGCAACTCCACGACCCTGTGGGCGGGCGGCGCGGGCGGCGGGACTTCCGGTTCCGTCCCCGTCACGCAGGTCACCGTCCGTTCCTCGGCACCGAAGAAGGAGCTGCGGAGTGGCGGGTCCTCGTCCTCCCAGGGCCCCGGCGGGGACGGCCGCTGGGCCCGGGCCGCTGGGCCCCGGCCCTCGGGGGGCGCCTCGTCGTCCGGGAGCCGGAGCGCGGCTAAGGCGGGGCTGCGCGGGGACGCGGGCTCCCCCGCGGGGCCCGCCTGCACGGTGTAGGAGGTGACGCGGCGCACGGCCTGCAGCGGCGCGGCCCTGGGGCTGCCCACGGAGATGGTGCGCGTGATCTCCGACGGCAGCAGGCCGGCGCCCAGGCGCTCGGGGCTGCCGGCCGAGCTGGAGTCGGAGCCCGTGGGCTCGAAGGGGTCGTAGATCTCGCTCTCCAGCTGCTTGGCCTTCCTGAGGGAGAACAGGGCCGAGGCGCTGTCCTTCCTCGGCGCCTTGCTGTCCACGGGCCGGAAGGTGTCGCAGAAGCCCGGCGGGGGCAGTCTGCTGGCCTGCGCCGCGCTCCCAGGAATGTTGATCCGGAAGCTCTGGAAGCTCGTGCCGCCGCCCTTCGCCCTGGAGGGCCCCAGCGGGCCGGGGGGCTGGGCGCCGCTCCCCGAGTGCACGCCGGGCTCCTGCGAGGCCCTGCCGCGCGGCTCGCCGTCGGCCCGGGCGCCGAGGCCGGGCTGCCCGGGGCCCTCCCGGCCCGTGAGCCGGCTAATGCACGAGCTGGGGATGCTGACCGGCTGCCCGCCGCCCGGGGCCGGGGCCGGGCCCTCCTGGCGGCCACTGCCATCGTCCCTTCTGATCTTTGGTATCCTGGGTAGCTCGGAGATGTCGGTTCTCCTGGGTGCTGGTCTGGGGGCCGGTCCCAGCCCAGCGCTCTTAGCGAGCAGGTTCCTGTCTGAGGTCTTAGAGGCGAATCTGAGAGGCAACGCTTGCTTGCTGTCACCGTTAAACCGGGGGCTGTCGTGTCGTTTGGAGCAGAGACCGCTCGCGTTCTGAGCCTGGCTGGACCGAGGGGCCACCGAGGAGTCTGGCCTCACCGCAGCACCCCCTGGGAGCGCAGGGACGCAGGAAGGGGCGGGCCTGCCCTGGCAGCACGAACCCAGGCTTCTCGAGCACCCCGAGCGGGGCGCTCCGGGCCGCGGGCCATCCCTGGGCCCAGGGCCTTCTCCCCCGGGACACGGGCCCGCGGAGTTTCTCTGAAGAGAAACTGGTGCTGAAAGACAGAAGGCGGACGGGCCTGTTAGGAAATTCAGCCATCGTTTAACCTCTCTGAAAACGGCCGCTCTTCAAGCTGTGTGCTTTAAGCTCTGCCGACGCGCTCCCTGAGCTGGACACTCCCAGCCGGGGTGGCGGTGCCACGTGGCCCCCCCTCCGCACAGGCGCTCGGCCGCCGTGGCCCTGCAGGCGCCGCCCTCCTGCCTCGCCTTCACGCTGCCTGTGGACCAGGATGCGCCCAAACCACACAGGCACTCCACGGGGGCCGGACGGGAGCTGCCGTGCCCCGTCCACTGTGGCCCCGTCCCGGGCCGGTGACTGGCTCCCGTGGCGGGAGAACATAGGACAGCCACGTGACGGCCGAGGAGGGAAATCGTTGGCACCAAGCCCCGCCCCCGCCGTCAGACTCCACCCCGCCGTCAGGCCCCGCCCCCACCGTCAGGCCCCGCCTCCATCATCAGGGGGTGGAGACACCTGCGGCCGCGGGCACTCAGCGGGCACTCAGCCGGCGCTCAGCAGCCAGTGCCGAGGACCTGGGGTGCACACTGGTTTCCGGGGGGCGGGCTGGGCGTGGCCGGCCGTGCACACCTGCCTCACCTGCCCGCTTGGCGCTGAGCGAGCCGTCCCGGTGGATGGTGACGTCGGCGCTGTCCATCAGCAGGAGGCTCTGGCCAGACAGGATGCGGCCTACCAGATCGGACACGGGGGCCACGTCCATCTCCGGCTCAGGCGCCACGGCGGGGACACTCCTCCTGCAGGTGCAGAGCAGGCCCTGTCGACGGGGTCCCCGCGGCCCCCACGGCCCCCCGGTCCGGGCCGCCGTGCTGAGAGCCGGCTGGCGCCAGCTTTCAGGAGGAAGGAGTGACCCCCAGCAGCCGCGACTGAAGGAAACAGGCTGTCTGGGCTGCTGCCGTCGCGGGACGGGAGCTGACAGTCTCTACCCGTGTCGCCCGTGTGCTGTCTTTTTTCCCCCGATGGCTCAAACATCAGAAAAGCACCAGCCAAAAGCAGCGCAGGAGCCTGGCTGCGGCCAGCCCCCCACCGTGGGTGCGTGAGGCGGGGAGCTGCCGCCCACGGCGTCATCCCCGAGCCCTTGGGTCAAGACTGGCCCTGGCACTTCCTGATCAAGAAGCCAAGGGGAGGGGCCGGAAGGGTCTGTGTCTGGGAGGCAGGACCCCAGACCAACGTGGAGCCCCGCCCAGGACCACTGGCCCCGCCCCCTAGGCCCCCCAGAGGTACCTGGACAGCCCCATGGAGACGGGCCGGGCCACAGGCTGGTGGGACCGCAGGGCCGACCGAGACAGCGCCCTCCTCTTGGCGCTCAGAGGGGAAGCTGGGTTTGCGGCGGGCTCATCACTGCTGGAGGGGGACAGAGGGGGACACAGGCCAATGAGAACAGGTGACCCACACCCAAGACCAGAGGGTCACCTCCCGGCCCCTGCTCGGTGTCCAGCCAGGATGGGCTAAACATGGTCCCATGTGGCAGCGCTCAGGACTGGCCACCGCACATGGGACTGGGCACGTCTGCTTGGGCGGCTGGCGGAGGCGCTGAGCGGGGACGGGGAGGGGCAGACGCGTGAGTCAGATGCTCCGGGTGAGGGGACGAGCTGACTGCAGACGAGGCGCAGGCAGCACCCCACCCCCTTTCATACACTGGAGCGCTGTTTAACCCCGCCCACCGGCCACGCTAAGGGCAGAGAGAGGTGACACCCGGCTGCCTGAATACAGATGGTGGCTGCACAGGACCGTCCCCCTGCAGTCACCTGTCGAAGGGGTCCAGCTCGTAGGGGTCTCCGAACAGAGAGAGGGAGGCGGCCCCGATGTCCGCACGCAGCAGCCCCAGGGAGGGGTCTGCGGGCTTGTACACCGATGGGATGCAGGCCCCGCGGACCGGCCTCCGGAGGCCCAGCGTCCTTGCGATGCGACAGCGAGCTGTGACTTCATTCTGAACCGCAGCAACGAAGAAAGACAGTAAGTGACGAGCGAGACTGAGACGGAAGGTTCTAGAAAAGCCATGTGGGGCGTGCACTGGCGGTGCCCGACGCCCGCGGAATCAACGCTGAACCGAGGCTGCTGGGCCCCGTGACGCTCATCCCAGCATGTCACGGGCTTCGCCAGCCACAGAGCCAACGGTGCACCCCACACAGCGACGCACCCCCAGAGTGGGCCTCTGCGTGCTGCTGTCATCAGGCAGTGATGTGAGCAAAACTCACGAGAGAGAATAACCATCCACCGGACGGCTGCCTCAGCAGTGTTTTCACGGCCCCCAAAGAGATGTGGCGGGGACAGCGTCCCCAGCACGGCCCCCACGCCCCTGCTCAGGCAGGGCTCCCAGGACCGTCCCGGTGAGGCCGGGGCCGTGCCACGAGCAGCGGCAGCTCTGGCTTTGACTCGCCGCAGGAAGGTCTGGGTGAAAAGCCCCGTGTTCTGTGCTTCCACTTAAAACTACGTTTCCCGCGCTCCGTGAGTTCCCACGGACTGGGCAACGTTAGCGTGGTTCACGCAGGACGCGGGGCACGCTCGGACAACGGCTGCAGTTCAGCCCGCTGTGCTCCGTGGACCAAACGTCCCAAATGTCCCGGCCGGGACCCGAGTGAGGGGCAAGCACCTGAGAAAAGGGCCACGTGGCCGCCCCTTGCCGTGGCCGCCCCTCGCCACAGCCACCTCAGCCAGGGCTCCCATGCTGCCACCTCCCTCTCGACTCGCACCGGCAGCTCCCATGCCCCAGGTGACGAGCTGGTGGCCTGGCCCGGCCCTTGGGTTTCTGGTCCCTCGCATCACCCCTTGGGACACCAGGCCCCAAAGAACCCGGGAAACCCCCTGTGTCAGCCCATGCCACGCCGCGCCGCGGGACCCCAGCCCGCCGCCCCGCGGACGCGCGGCGGTGACCGCTACCTTCGGTGTTCGCCCCGTCCTCTTCTTGGCGCGGCCCTGGCGCCGCCTGGACCTCGTCCCGGAGCCTCTGCTCTTCAGACCCGGCCTGCGCTGCAGCTTCTTCCTCCCCGCCGCTCGCCTCCGCCGTCCTGCAGGGGGGACGCGGGCCGTCAGCGCCCCACGCGCGCCCGCGGGGGCCGGGGTCGTAACGGACACGCACGCCTAACCCGCGGGGCGGACACGACAAGGGGCCACTGCATTCGCAGCGCTGACTAAACACCGGTCCACGCTTGACACGCTCGTGACACGAAAGGAGAGACGGATCTGGACGACCGGGCCCCACGACACACGCCGCCGGTGGGGCGCACTCTGGGGTCCGGCCAGAGCAGAGCTCTCCCGACAGACGTGAGACCCCACGGTTTCCACGTGCGTGAAGGACACGACCTGCAGAGGTGCCCGGAGCCCAGTCCCACCAGTCCCCGTGGGGATGCCACGGGACCAAACGCGCCAGCGCCTCTTAGGGGGTGCACAGGGACCTCGGCGTGGAGCAGGGGGCGCCAGGAAGCCAGAATGGACCGGACCTGCACCGCACGCCGCACACTCAAACCCACGCACTCACAGCGCTGGAGACCTGACGGTCCCCGGTCTGGTCACTACCGAGGGAAGGCGTGGACAGCCTGGTCCCTAAAAGCCACACGACTGGGCAGCAGCTGGTGCAGGAGGTCGGCCTCCCTCACCGTCCCCGTGCATCGTGGGCTGTCCCCGGAGCGCCGTGGGCACACGCGGGCCGACAGCCGCCCCCCACCCCGGTGTGTCCTGCAGAGCCCTGCGCTCACCGGACGCGAAGCTCCAAGCCCCAGCGGTAGGTGGGCGGGCGGGCGGCTAAGAGCTGACGGCGCGTGGGCACCGCTGACCAGGGGGCGCTCAGGGTACAGACTGCACGACCCAGAGGACACAGACAACCTACCGGGCACGGCCACCGTCCAACACGGATCTTACTTGGTTCTGGGTTCAAAGAAACCGTTTTTAACATTCCATCACGTTTATGACACCATCAGAACTCCCAGCTCTGCCCGCTGGCGCGTGGCGGACGGAGCTCGCGTCCTCGGGCGTGACGACGGTATGTGGTTAAATTAAAAACGGGAGGCCCCCTTTCAGGGACATACCGCAAAATGTTTATGGGGAAAAAAGACAAAAAACGGGGATGAGAAAAATCTGCTTCAAAATAGCGTGGGCAGCGGTGGGCGGTGTTGGGCGGTGGGCGGCGGTGGAGACAGGCGACGCTGGCCGGGAGCCAAGGCAGGACGGGCAGCTGCGCGGGGCTTCCGGCCTTCCTGTCCGCAGGCCCAAGGCGGGCCCAGGTCTGTACCGGCTTCGCTGGCAAAGCCACAAGCACAGAACTGATCCGTTACCCCTGGTAACCTGTCCACCTGTCACACCTTTAGCTGGGTACCCATTAGGGTCAAAAGGGAAGAAACCTCCAGACCTGCTCTAACCAGACAGAACTGGAAGCAGTTTGCGGGTTTCACTCAGCCCGCCCTCCGCACGGCGGGGGAGACAGATGAGCCCCCCCACCCCCGAGTTAGTGCCGGGAAGCGGGTGTCGGACACGCGACAAGCGAGTGCAGATGTGAGACACCAGAAGCGAAACGTCCGTAACCCTGAGTTTTAGGTCAAGGGCGGTACGAGTGGAGGGGGCGCCCTGAGCTCTGACCCGCCGACAGCACTGCGGGGCTTGGGCGTGTCCACGTCCCCGCTGGCACCGTGGCCCCGCGGGGACAGGCCGCCTGCACATGCCCGGCACGTCCAAAAGCAACAGGAAGACACAGGGCCAAACGGACCCCGACCCGGGACCGGCATGAGCCCCTGGCGTGGCGAGGACAAACGCTGACCGTCGAGTGCTGGCCAGATGTGGAGCGCGTCGGGCTCACGCTGTGACAGGGTGTGACCGGATGTGACCCGGACACAGCCCCTCGCACGCTAGCCTGGGAAATGAAAGCACGTGCCCACAACTGGCTTGCACAAGAGCATCAGGCACGTCTGTCAACCAGAGTGGACGCGACCTGGACCGTGGGTGTCTCAGAGCCCAGATCGTGACCCACGGAACCAAACAGACAAACGAGGGGGCAGAAGTCGGAACCGAACCACAGACCATCGACGACACGACACTGAGACCAAACTGACTCGCAGCGGGAGGCAAGCCCTGCCCCAGGGAAGGATGGGACTTAACGGGACGAAGTCACCAGAACGAGCACAGAGAAGGGCTCGGCCACCTACAGCACGAGGCAGACACTTGAGTGAGTCGGTCCTTCCACCTGTCCCTCAGAGGAGCCAGGCGCGGGCACCGCTGGGAGCACCCCGCCCCGCCACTAAGCCCTCGGAGCACTCCAGGGGGCAGCTGACAGGGGCACAGGCGCACCACAGCCAAAGCCACCGGGCCCCACTCACCCGCTCTCCTTCGCCGCTTGGTGGGGCCCCGGGGCGTCGCGGGGCGCTGGTACACGGCGGTGCTCAGGCCGGAGACGACGGCCTCGATGGTCTCGTCGAGCAGCGAGGACGTCAGGAACGACGGGATGCTCTGAGCAGTGGAAGCAGCACTGGTCAGCAGGTGGCCGCAGGGCGTCACACAGCACCCTTTCCCAGTGACACCCTGGGCGGCGCCGCAGTGGGGGGCCGGCACCTCATCTGGCCCCTCCTGGGACCCGACACCACCTCCGCTGAGCCGAGTGCAGGAGCTGACGCCCCCAGCCAGCACCGGCCCCTCACTTCCCGCGGACCCACCACCCAGAGCGTCCCAAGGGCAGGGGCCGGGGCCGTGCCCAGGTGGGAGGGGGATGGGAGAGCCGACCAGGAAGCAGGTTTGGGCGAAGGCAGAGGGTCCCGCACGGCCAGGCGGGTGGGGGTGCGGGTGGGGTGCGAGGGAAGAGGGGGTGGCTCAGAGACATGCAGGGAGCAGCAGTCAGAGGACGAGGGGACGCAGAATGGAGGGACAGGGACTCTGAGAGCTGCTGGTGGGAGTGGCATTTGTGACAAAGATACCGGGACCCAAGTGCCCCCAGTCTTCTCAGCCATCCTCGAGGTAGCGACCCCCCCAGGGCAGACACTCAACCGCAAAGGACACTGACCGACCCCCGCTGCTGCCACCGCCCACGAGTCAACTCCAGGTCTGGGGTGCGGCCCTGCAGGGAGGGGGAGCGGGGCCCGGGGGACGGGGACCCCACCTGGATTCTGCTGGCAGTGGACATGCGGTTCCGGTTCACGGTGGCTCGGACCCGCTCGCTCTGCCGCGTCCTGGCGATGGCCCGGGTCCGCCCCGTGTGCGGCCGCGGCCGGCTGGCGGTGGGCGCGGTGTCGGCCGCGGGTGGGGAGGCCTCCTCCTCGCTCACGAGACCCGCGTCTTGGGGGAAAGGAGAACCCGGGCTGCCACGTGACTGCTGGGGTCCCCGACCCGCCGCCGCCTCCCGCAGCCCCGGCAAACCCCAGACCCTCCGCCCCGCTGCGCCCGGCCCTGGCAGCACTACCTGTGGCGGTGGCCGCAGCGCTGGGGCCGGCACACTCCGGACAGAACCACTCGTCCACCGGCACCTCCCCGAGGGGCGGCATCAGACACTCCATGTGGTACCTGCAGGGGACACGGCTCGGTGACGCACCCCGTGCACAGAGCAGGTGCCCAGACGCACCCAAGGGCGCAGCATGGCTGCGAGGGCCTGAACTGCACCCCCAGCTCCACAGGCTGAGCGCATCTGGAGATGGGGCCTCTTGGGGGTGAGGGGGTTAATGCGGTCGGGAGGGGAGGGCCCTGACACTCGGCAGCGGGGACACCGGGGACACCGCGCTCCTCGCCCAGCACGGGCAGGGCCTGCGAGGACACGGCGAGGGGGTGCCTGCGGCCGGCAGCGCTGGGCGGAATCGGCCCGGCGTCCACTCATGCTGCAAGTGGCTCCCGCGCGGGCACAGAGGGGACGGTCTGCTCGGGGCCGGTCTGCTCAGGGCCGGCCCGCCACACTCGAGGCCTCGGCCTTCTACCGTCCAGCGCCCCAGGCGGACAGACGTCTACAGCGGGCTTCTGGGCAGCTCCACGCTCCAAAGGGAGCCCACAGGTGCCCAGAGTCCCTGGAGGCAGCGTTACATGAAGGGACGGGGCGACAGCAGCGGCAGTGTGACCCCACGGGGCCACGGCGCACTACGGTGTGCGTCTCGAGCCCCCCTCGTGGTGTCTGCGGGTCCCCCATGCGCCGCCACCCTGCGGCCCGAGAGTTCAGGGGCTGGCACCTGACCCCCTACAGCCTGGTCCGAGCGACTGCTGCGTTGGCCGCGAGAAGCAGACGCGCCGCCAGCCACGGTGTGCGCTCCGGCCCCACGCAGCCTCGGAGGAGAGCCGCCTCGGGGAGCCGCGGCCAGCCCAGGCTGTCTGCGCCGGAACCCCCAAACGGCTTCCCAGGGGCAGCCCCGGGCAGGGGAACCCCACGGCGACTGGACGCTTCTCCCGCGGCCCAAGCCCGGAAGGCGTTTAGTTTAACGACCACATGCCGCTCAAAGCTGGAGCCGCCGAGGGTACTAGGGGGACGTGGGCCAGAGAGGATGCCGCCTCCCGCCACGAGCCCTCCTGGGACCCCACTGCAGAACCACGAGGGACAGACACAGGGCGGGACGGCGGCAACTCCCACCTAGGCCAGCTTCATGGGCCGCCCGACGCCACCAGGAAGTGCAGGGGTCGGCGCTGAGGTCCAGCAGGGGTGGGGTGGGGCGGGTGCGCAGGGTGGCTGTGAGGCCAGGCCGGTGACAACGCCATGCCGTCACCAGGCGCCCCGCTGCTCCAGGCCCTTCCCCCACGTGCCCAGCACGACCACGGCCCCAGGGAGGTGGACTCGTCTCGCATGCGAGCAGAGTTCTGAGCGCTCAGCCACCCTGGGCCCCGTCCCCACGAGACGCCGGTGAGACAGTGCTGCGCTGCACTCCGGCCTGCGGGAGCCCAGGCCCCACCTCTGCCCTCCGGACCCGCAGCAGCAGACCCGCAGCCTCGAGGAAGCCTGAAAGGCCAAGGTCACCAGGACAAGAGAACCGTCACCGAATCTGGCTGCGAGCTGAGACTTGCAACCACGGAGGGGGACGTGACGTTCAAAGGGCAGACGCCGCCCCAGCTTGGACCGGTCTGCGTAGGACAGTGTCCACAGCCCTGTCACCACGATTCTACAGCACAGAAGTCTTCAGACGTGCAAGGCCACCCTGCAGACATTGACCAGGCAGACGGCACCGGGACAGGAGTGGCAGTGACACCAGCAGGGCCTGCAGGACCTCCGGAGCCTGGCCTGGCAGCGAGGCGGGTCCAGCATGCACCCCACCTGGCGCCCCCCGGCTGTCACGTCCCCCTCGCGCGTTGTCCGTGGTCACCGTGTGTGACGCACGTGTCTGCAAGCAGCCTCGACGTCGGGGGAGCAGCTGAAGAACGTAAATGGCGATGACAAAGAGCCCCTGGGCCTGCTGGTGCCGACAGCGTGATGACACGCATGGCGCAGGGGGCGGGCGGCGCACGGGCACACGTCCCGAGCAGGGGCCCTGGCGTCCCTGCGACAGGTCACCAGGACCGGGGCCTGGCGACGGCCGCGCACCCGCGTCTCGAGCCCCGGGGGCCCCCGCTTACCCGGCGTCGCAGCCGTCGCAGAGGAGCAGGCGGTCCTCCCGGTCACTGCGGCCACACACCTCGCAGAAGGTGGGGTCCTCGTCCTCGTCCTCGTCCCCGGCAGCTCGGGCGCTCTGCACCGGGACCTGGAGGCAGACGGCACCGCGGTCACGTGGAGACGGAGCCCGGGCAGCACGCGGCCCGACGCGCGGCCACTGCGAACAGGCCGCCCGGCTCCCGGAGGGCCCCGTGCTCCGCGGGCCCCGACGTCCGGAGCCCCAGGCGCACCCGGACTCCACGTTCCCGACCGTTCCGGGCAGTCGGCCGAGAAGGAAGCGCGGCCGCCCCACGGAAAGGCTCCGGAGCAGGGCCGGGGGGAGACGGCCCAGGGACGGGCGCCGCACACCCCACCATGCCGCGGACACGGCGGCCGTGACGACAGGCGGTGGCCCTCAGGCAGCCGCTCTTCAGCTGAAACCCATGGCGCTGGGGGCAGGTGGCGCACGGGCTCACGTCCCGTCAGCCACCATCAAGCAGACACGGAAACACGGCCACCAAAGGATGGCAGTTACAGCTGGGCGCCGGGAACCCCGTCACAGGTGTTCCCAGGGGCCTCCGGACGAGGCGTCCAGCTCTCAGCGTGACCCGCGGCGCTCTGCGGACAAGCCCTCGGCAGATGCCCGTGGCCTCTGTCCCCTGCCCACCTCCTGCCAGCCCAGGAGCTGGCCTCCCCTGCTCACTTCCTCCACCGTGCCGGGAGCCTCCGGGTGACAGGCGAGGCCCACGGCCCTCCTGTGTGCTGCCACGTAGTTCCCCGCAGGGCCTCGCCCCAGAGAGCCCGGGGCCCGTGCACGTGGTGGGCAGACCCTCCGAGAGAAGTGCCCGCAGAGACCCCGCAGCCAGAGGCCTCCGCTGCCCAAGGCCCAGGCTCTGGGGGAGGACAGAGCACGTGGGGCTGGCGACAGGGCGGGGATCCGCAGGACCGAAGCTGCCACCTCCTGCAGACTCGAGGGCATGGGGTAGAGGATGCTGGCCTCCAATAGAGACGCGCTGACTCAGAGGCCGAGCCCCCACACATGCCTGTGCACCCCACCAGTGAAAGGGCGGCCCACAGCACCGAGGCACGCGCCCTCCTATGCTCACGAGCCCTCAGACGCGTCTCTGGTCCCCGACAAAGGGACGCGTGGAGGCCTTCCACGTCTCTGAAGAGCCCACGTACGAATGCAAGTGCTGAGGGGTGAAGGGACGCGGCCCTGGCGCCAGCTTGCGTGGCACACGACCGCGGCCGCACTCGGAGAACCCCGGGTGGGGGGCCTGCCTCCTGTCCCAGGCTGGGCTGCCCGTGACCTTGCCTCCCGCGGCTGCCGTGGCTCCAGACAGCAGCTCTGGAGCCAGGAGGAATGCGGGAGAGGACAGGAGCGTGAGGAGCACCGGTGTCCATGTCACCCTGCCACGCCTCACCTGCCTTTCCCCGGAACCCACGCAGGCCCCGCATGGCTACAGGTGGTGTCTAAAAACCACCTGACCCATACTCACGCGTTTCAGAAAAACAAAGCCACCTCTCAAAGCGTGTGCTCCCACAAGCCCGGGCCGGGCCCCTCCGTTGCCCACGGCCACACTCACCTTCTCCAGGACGTCGCCGTCATAGCCGTCTCGGATACAGATGTATTTGAACACGGTGCGGTCCACTGGGCAGGAGTTGGCATTCTGCAAGAGACGAGAGCCGCGTCAGGACGCTGGACAGCCCCTCGCACCGTCCACACCGCTGACCTCCGTGTCACCAGGCCCCGCGCTGGCGGCTAGGGACACAACGGTAAGAGAGACAGGACCCCTGTCTTGTGGAAGAGAGAGGACAAAAGAAAAGGCGTCTACACATCACGGTACGTCACTGAGCGCTGAGGAAACAGAGGTGGGTGAGCAGGGGCGCAGGGACACGGCAGTGACAGGCCCCGGGCACGCCTCTGCCACGGGCCTCTGCGTGAACCCTTGGCCAGTGCCCCATGGGGCCGTCTGCTGTCTCCCAGGGAGCGAGAGGGCTCCTCAACACAGCGTGGACACTCATCAGACACACGGCAGGCGTTTCGCTGCCCCCACCGACAGTTCGGACACACCCGAGGTCCTGGCTCCAGGCTGCTGTCATCGGTACACTGTATGCACCAACGTGCGCACACCTCACCGCGTGTTTCGATGAGCCCGACAAACTGACGTCCGGGGCAGCCACCGCCCAAGCCCCGAGCACTGCAGCCCACGCTGCTGCGGCTTCGGCTGCACACGGCGCGCCCCCCAGGCTGCCCCGTGGGGCACCCAGGCCGGTGTAGCTTCTGCTCTGGGTGGTCCAGTGGGGCTGCCGTGCGCATGCGTGCGTGTCCAGCAGACACGCTTGGTCCTTCCTCTTTGCTGGCTCACAGGGACACCCATGTGCCCCGTGAAGCCCAGGGCCCCCTCACCCCACACGTGGCGTGCTTCGTCTCCCACCCGAGGCTCCGGGCAGCTGCGCACGGGCACGTCCCTGAACCCTGACACCACTGCACGCGCTGTCCACTCGGCAGTCTCCTCCGACCGGCTGGGAGCCTCGTTCGGGCCCTTCCCTGCTCTCTGACCCAGCCGCCTGCCCTCTCACGTCAGGGCACTAAGCTCACTTCCGGCCCAGGGGCCGCGTGGCACTGTGTGTGGGGGGCCAGCCCCTTGCCCATCTCACACACACTCACAGACGCTCCCCCCCCGTCTGTGACTGAGGTGCCGCCTGCCACCGGCCATGTGCGCCGTCTCCTCCAGTCCCCGTGCCACGCTCCTGCTGCCTGTTTCCCGTCCCGGGCAGCTCCAGTGTGATCACTGGAGTTTGTAAAGCTCAACATCCCCATGGTGTTGGGTTCGTGGCCTTTTCTTTGCGTCCAGGAGGCACCTCACAGCCCCTCGGGTGCTCCAGGCACGGCCACGACTCGGATGAACCTGCATCCCCATCACTCCCTCGCTAGAAGGAGACGACCCTTTCAGAAAGTGGTCCTTTGTCACTTGCTCTCGACTGTGTAGAAAACCTCTGTAAAGTCTGTTACAGTCTCTAACCTGTGCTGACCTGTGTCCAGCAACCTCCCCGAGCAGCATTCCGACAGCTCGTTAGTGAACAAACACCCTGCCACGTTTCTCAATTTAAAGGGGGCCTTCTTCACGCGCCCCAGACCTCAACCTGAATATGACCGGGGCAGCAGAGCCACCAGCACAGGACAGGAACGAGGTGGCGGAGGCGGAGGAAGACCCCCAGTGATTGCACAGGAAGCCCCAGCCAGCCACACACGGCCACGTGGGCGGCACGAGTGACGTCTCCGTCCTGGTCCACAGGTGGCCAGACGGGGTGCTTCTGAGCTGTCTGGGACAACGAGGACAACGGGGCTGGGGGTCAGAGGCTGTGTTGTCACTGTCAGTCTCGCTAGGTCACATGACAGCGGGGAGATTTGTGACCCTCAGTGTCCGTGACGGTGGAGTTACGGGTGGAGCGACAGGAGGGGGCAGAGCTCAGGAAGGCGGAGGGGACGGTTCCTGGAGACGTGGGGTGGCAGGGACCACCGCTCACCTGCACTTCTCTGCGTCTCTGGAACTCTCTGCAGTTGGGGGGGGATGCCTCTAAAGCTCAGCTGAAGTGCCTGTGTTGCCAGAAATGCCCTCCGCCCGTTTAAGGACAGTCCCCTCCTCGCTGGCCACCACGAGCCAGCACTGAGCAGACTCCCACGCTCTCTGTCCCTGCAGACGGCTGCAGGCGCACACCTGACTCGCGTGCCAACGAACCGACGTGTCATTCCGCGAGTCTGCAGACAGGTCCCCGGAGGACACGGGCCTGACACCCTCCTCCTGCAAGGCGCGCCACCCCCGACCCGAGCGCCAGTGGCACTGGACGGAGCGGGGTCCGATTGGGCCCCTTCCGCCGCAGAGCAGAGCTGGCCAGCCAGAGGCCAGCCGCAGGCTGCGTCCCCTATACAGAGGGAGCCGTCCGGAGGGAGGAGGGACCCCCCAGAGAAGCCCCCTCACCTTGGACCACTCCACGATGCAGTCCAGGCAGAAGTAGTGGGAGCAGCTCTGCGGCGTGCCCACAGCCTGGCCCCTGAACGTGTTGAGACAGATGGGGCAGCTCTCCGAGTCGTCGTCGGAGTTCAGGGCGCTGCTGGCCTCCAGCCTCCCCTGAGCGTCCACTATGACCACGTCGTCGTCGTCTTCGGAACCTTCAGACCCTGGAGGAGGAGGAAGCGGCGTGACCGCGTGAACGAAGCGCGGGGAGCCGGCGGCCGCAGCAGCCCGCAGGGCAGCGCCTTCCCAAAGCCCACGCCCAAGGGACAGACCCCTTCCCACGGCCCTGCCAGGTGTGGCCGGCACTGGCCCTCGCTGAGCAGGCACCTGCCCAGCCCTCACCCCAGCCCCTGCCTCATCGCTCTGCTGACCCCTGGCCCCGTCCCCATCCCCGAGAGGTCCAGGGCTGTCCTGCAGGACGTGGAGCGCGCCGGCCCCTACCCGGGCAGCCCGCCGCCAGAGCGTCTGAAGGTCAGAGTAGGGCTGGGGCAGGAGACGCTGTCACAGTTTAGTCGTACGTGTGTCTCGTCTCTGCCCCCAAACTCCCCAAAAATCAAGACGCGTGTGCCACAGGCAGAGATGCAGGTGAGCGGAGTGGCAGCAGGGGCCTCACCTGCCCCCGAGCCTTGCCCAGCTAACCCTGAGAGTGGGCAGGACCAGTGCCTGGGCCCCGCCACCCTGGGCACAGAGGTTATGGGGTGGACTCAGCCTCGTCAGGCGAGCCCCCGGCAGCAAAGGCAAACACCCGGCGGAAGCCGCCAAGGGAGGGGTGGCCGCTAGGGCTCAGGATGGTCCCTGCCTGGCGATGGCCAAGAGAAGGACTTCGGACCCGAACCACGAGGACCTGAACTCTGCCAACGAGCAGTGACCCTGGACGAGGACGCTGAGCGTCACGCGGGAACTGCGGCCCCCGACCCCTCGATGTCAGCTGGAGGGGACTGAGCAGAGGGCCAGCGACCCGGCCCTGGACAGCCGACCCACAGGACACCGAGATTGTGAACGAGCTGACCCGAGCCGCCACGTTCGCAGAAAGGTGTCACACAGCAGGAGGAAACCAGTAAGACTGGCGTTCAGAATATTCTGGAAGATGGCAAGTGGAAAGCCGAGTGACACTTTTCGTTCAGTGTTTCTGCTTTGCTGAGGGCCACGGGGGCAGAAGCAGGTGGAGACCAGGGGGCCTGACTACTGTGGGACGCCAGGGGCTCGAGGACTGACGGGAGGCAGAGCCGGCCGCCTGGGGGCCACCGGGCAGTGCCTCTGAAGTCTCTGAGGGGCCACGACCTCCAAGAGGGAGGGAGATGAGGACGAGCAGGTGTGCGAGGCCCTCAGCCGCTGACCACCCCCACTTCTCAGGGGCCGCTGGCGGCGGGCCCCCACCCCAGTGCAGATGAGGGCAGGGCACCCTAAAAGTGCCCAGTTCACACGAGGACCACACCGGAAGGCTTGCGGGCAACAGAGTGAGAGCAGGGGCCACGGCACAGAGCCCCCGATCTGCCGGTGTCCTGGGTGGTGGTCCCGGGCCACGGCCCCCTCGGGCCGCCTGAACTGGGGGGCGGGGGGCCCTTCCGCTCTCTGTGTCAGAACGCGGGGGCCGCTTGTGCTGCTGCACCTTCTCAGACACTTTCATCTCCCGCCCTCACCAAAGAGACCTATCACGTCGTGTCACCAAACCACAGAGAAGGGTGACAACAGAAGAGAGCCATTGCCGCAGCTAAGGAGGACTCAGCCCAGGGACCTGTCAGACAAGGCCCCCTGTGCCAAGCAGCTGTGCCCCAACTTTTCAAACCCCGCAGTGGCCGATGTGCCCCAGGCCACCATTCCACTAAGGACCTTTTAGAACGAGCTGTCCATCAGTGAGGAGCCACAGGGTGCTGCCCGCACGGCAGCACGCTTACCGGATCCATCTTCCAGGTCCCCCTCCTCGTCCTCTCCATCAGAGCTGTCACTGAGCTCACTGCCCGTGTCATCCTCCGAACCCCCACTGTCGCTGTCGCTGCCTCCTTCTAGACCAGCACAGGCAAAAACAAGGCCGGGGCAGAGTCACAACCCAGGCTGCTGCGCACACCAGCCCCGGGCTGCTGGGGACACCGGGGCGGGGGCACGGGCGGGGAGGGGGGACTCACCGGTGTCCCCGGCCAGGGCAGCCGCGCTGAGCTGCGGGTGCACATCCGGCCCCGGGCTCTGGTCCTCAAACTCGTCCAGGCTGTCGTCATCCATCGCTGGACATTGGGGTTCAGCTCTGAAACAAACCGGGGTCGAGCAGTTAGTTCCCGACGGGGCCGGGCTGCAGCGCCCCCGCTGAGAAAGAACGACAGCCACTCTACACGTCACAGCCCCGGTGACACGCGTCCATCTACGAGACGAGGAGGCCGAGTTGTGAGAGATGACACGCACGACCCCGAGACAAAGACGGAGCGAGCACACGAGGAAACACTGATCCTTATCGACGGAGCGGCCTCTGATCAGATCTCCGTTCGCAGCAAACCTCGTTGGGCCTCAGCCGGGGATGTCGCGAGAGATGCTTATCGGGAACGGAGGCACAGAAGGGCCTTCCTTCAACAGGGAGTGGTCTCCAGAAAGGTCCAGGTGACACGCAGGGCCCTCTCCCTGCACCCATGGCACGTCCCCCTTGGCCAAGGCGGGCCAGCTGGCCTCTGCACCCCTGACCACCCCCACAGGACACCCCAGGGCATCACCGATCCCGGAGACTGGCCGGGAGCAGTGCAGGGAGACACGGGGAGCAGCGGCCCACCCCTCGTGGGCCCCATCTCCATGTGGGGATACCTGTCCTGTCTACTGTGCAAGGCCACAGCAAGGACATCGCAGAATGACAGAAATTTCCTCGACTGAAGCAGGACGTAACGCTCCCCCTATACCAGGGTCACTCACCCATTTCCCAGGTGACCTTTAGGGGACAGCCCGTCACAGGGAGTCATTCAGGAACGCAATGAGACCCGGTGAAGAACCCCGCCCCCCGCAGCACAGCGGGTTCCCCCAAATCCAGTCTCCACGGCCACAGGAACGGGATCCCATGAGACCAGAAGGCAGAGGGACAAAGCCAGCCCCAGGGGCAGGTGGGCCAGGCCGGCATGCGCCCAGTATCCGGGGGGGGGGGTCTCTCATTCCCAGATCCCACACGTAGGCAAGCGGAGAAGGGCTGTCACCAGCTCCGACATTCCCAGAGAACAAGCCCCTGCAGGGGCCAAGACGAGAACCGGACCTAGAACCGGACCTAGGTCCCAATTCCCGTACAAAACCCAACTTTAGAGGGGCGGGGGGCGGGGAGGTTGATTTAATGCGATTGTCAACTGATATCTGTCACTTCTCCCTGGACAGTAAACTTAGAGTGGTTCTGTGCAGTCATTAACCCCACCTGCCTAGGGGTCTGCACCCCCGTGCTTGGTGACTCGTCAGTGCAGCAGGACCTTCCCTGCCCCGTGCCCACACCCCGGCCACGACCCCCGCTGCAGACACGCGGACAGTCGTGACAGGGCCACAGCCTGTGGCCCATCCGGGAGCGTGGTGCCTCTCCCGTGGGCGCCATACCTGCAGCGGTCAGGTAAGAGAGCCTGGGGCTCTCTGTGCATAGCTGTGACCGTGCCCACAACGGGATGCCACAACGTCACCCTGGGACCCTGCTCCAAAACCGCCCAGCCCTCCTAAGTGTGGCAGCTCCCGCTCTGGAGAAACAGCGGGTGAGGGAGGCGAACGCGCTCAGCCACGAGCCCAGCAGGGCAGCTGGACACCAGCAAGTCCGAAGCCTGCAGTGTCCAGGGAGCGGCAGAGCAGCGGTGCAGCTCGAAGGCAAATCCCCACCTGTGCTTCACACGCGGAAGCCCAAGGCACAAAGAGACGCCCTCGGCTTCTCCCCTGGCGCACTGAGACCGAGGCCCACCTGTGCAGGGCAGTGGCAGGGCCCGCCTTACAGGACGGGAGGCCGCAATGGGGCCTGGCACGGGGCTGGCCAGGGGCCAGCACAGCGACGAGGCTGGACTCCACCAGTGCCTGTGCCTCGGGGACCCCATCCTGAGGGCCTAGCGCTCCTTCTGCACGGCTGCCACGGGGACCTTGGAAGGCGTCCTGACAGTCCCCACCAAGGGTGGCGGGGGAGTTCCAGTGCCCTGAGGCTGCAACACCTTCTTGCACTCACTGACCGACCACAACTGCTACCATAACTGCGGCACCCCGGGAAATTCCCCCAGGGGGCTTCTGAAGTACTTTCCTGAGCAAGCACCCCTGTGAACACCAAGAGACCACTTAGGACACCCTGCTGTGGGGAACCCTGCAGTCAGAATGCTCTTTGTTCATGGGGATCCCAGCTTAGGACCTACTGGCCCCACCAGCAGCCCCAGATTGCACACGCCTGCCCAACACACCTCTACAGCTGCCCACACGTCCAGACCAAGGGCCAGGAGGCCATTTCTGCACGGCCCTCCCAGAGGCCGGTGGCCCTCTGTGGCTCTCCTGCTCAGCCTCCAGATCTAGGGAGACTAGAGGGAAAATTAAACCAGAACGAGGATTTCTCCTTCTCTTCAAATGTAGGGACCCAAAGCACCCACCATTCCAACCATTGCTAAGGAACCCGGAGAGCCTCTGGTGTGGGAACTGGCAAGCGTACGTGGTCCAAGATCTGAGTGCCCACTGCCGGCCCCACAAGCCCATCAGGCCAACTTGTCCGTCTTCCCCGTCTGCCACAGAGGCCACAAGACCTCGAAACTAAACGCAATGGAGGGCCCACCAAGCCTCTGTAGCGCTGCCACGCCACCAAGTCCAGCCGGAGGGCTGCGGAGAGGACTAAGGCTGGGCTCCCCGGCGCCCGTCCGGGCTCTGCCACCTGCCTGGTGCAGAGAACAGGCTCGGAGGTTATTCTGATTCAACAGCAGTCAGCTAAGACAGCCTGGGGCTCTCTAACCATAGGAGGAAAAATACAAATGGTCCAGGGAGAGGAGAGATGTGCACGGCCCCAAGTCAACCTCATCTCGGCCTCAGCTTCTGTCCAGCCCACCACTGCTGCAGCAACGAGAGGAGTCTGTAAACTCTGTGCTGTGTGGCGCTGGCAAGTTACTCAACCTCTCTGGGCTCAAACCCAGTCTTCCATGAAACAGGAAGGACAACACCTCCTCCCGGAAGACGGCTGCGAAGACTCTCAGAGGCGAGAGCTAGGAAACCATGCCCCGCGCCGCCCCGGCCTCCCAAACGTATTCGAAGCCGAGGAAAGCAGTGACGACCTGGACCTGCGAGCGAGTTTGCAAAGGCTCGCACTGCGCTCCGAGCGGGAGGGCGACAGCGCAGCGGGCGGGGTGTCACAGCAAGGGGCCTCGGGGCTCCCAGCAGCCCGGGACAGGAAGGCGGCGACCCCGGGACCCCAAAAGCAGGCCGGAGGGCTTCCCGGCTTTGGCGCGACGCCTCCACGCGCCGGCCAAGGGGTCCGTGAAGCTGCGCGGCCGCCCGCCCGGGGCCAGCGCGGCGCAGGCCTCGCACCGCGGGGCAGGCCGCAGACAAAGCGCGCGGCGCCGGCGGCAGCCCGCACGGCTGGGGCGCGGCGGGGCCTCCGGGGACGGCGCGGCCTCCGCACGTACCCAGTAACCTTGCGCCGCGCGGGCCGCTCCCAGGCGCTCGCCGCCGCCGCCCGAGTGAGGCAGGACTAGGCCCGGCCGCTGCCGCCGCCGCCGCCGCCGCCGCGCGCTCCCCGACCCGGAAGCGCACGGAGCGGGCTTCCGGGGCCTCACGCCCCGCCCACTGGCGGGGACCACTAGGACCGGGGAGAGAGAGAGAGGCCCACAGCGGAGAAAGACTCCGCTCTTCGCGGCCGGGGCCTCGGGCTGTCGGGAACACTGTGTACTGCCGGACGGACGCCTAAGGTGACAAGCGCTCTGGGAGAATCTGTGGGGCGCGATCTCCCGCCAGCCGGCTGTCCAGAGCCGTTCTCCCCCTCCCAGGAGTTGGTACAGTCCGACCCAGCCCGCCGCCCAGGGCCAATGGGAACGATTTTCCGGCACACCTGGGTCCCAAGCCCCGCCCCCGAGCTCGGAGCCCGCGGCTCACGGCCCCCGGGCGGCTGCGAAGAGTCGCGCGATCGCCGCCTAGTGGCGCTCCAGGGTCGAGCAGCTTGGCGCCGTCTGTTCGTTCACTCGTGGACCAAGCTCCCACGAGCCCTGCACGCGCGGCTCCTCCAGGAGCCGGGCGCAGCGAAGACCACACCCCCGCCGCGAGTCCCGCTCCTTCCACACACGGCCAGTCGTGCACCGCGTGCTGTGTGATTCAAGCCATGATAAAAAGATAGACAGAGTGGGACTCGGCGTTAATTAGATGGTGGGATGGACCTGGCAAAGACCGGAGGGCCGAGAGCGTGGACAGGCTGGCTGGACCACAGACGGGGGAGGCCTGCGTGGCTGGAGAGTGGCCAGTGGGGCTGCCATGCCGGGCCAAAGACTCTGGGGCGCTGAAGGGTCTTGAGCAGAATGACATGCACTGGCTTACAAGATCCCCTGGGCCGCGGGGTGGGAACAGACTGGAGCAGCCAGGGCAAACCCCAGGACACCAGTGGGCCACTTGGGTGACTCCCTTTCAGGGACCACCATGGCCCATGGGGGAACCTGAAGGACGCAATTGGGACATCCCTGAAGAGACGTTCAGTGGGCAGCCAACAAGGATTGGGCAGAGGCTGTACTGGAGATAAAAATGTGGGGATTGTATTGTGCTGGGGGTGGGAGGTGGCGGGAACAGCCGAGGACCCAGGCCCCCGACGTTAAGAGGTGCAGAATCTGCGAAGGACACTAAGAAGGGGACCAGCGGTAGGGGCTTGAGGAGAAGCCAGGTGAAGAAGGCACATCAAGGAGGACGCCCTAGTGGAGGGAGTGGCGGTCACTGGTGGCCCTAAGGACCTCAGTGCTGGGGGCAGGCGGGCGGCTGGAGGGGGCTTAAAAAGAATGGGAGGCCAGTAAGCAGACCGCCAGCCACCCCGACTCCTCCCAGTGGTTCTGCTGCCCAGGGAAGGGACCAGGGGAGGGGGCGGACGGGGCGTGGCCAAGACAGGGTTGTTCTGCTTTTTCTGTTTACTATGAGCAGTAACAGCATCCTTACAGGCTCGGGACATGACTCTGCAGGAAGGAAGCATGGAAGGTCCCAGAGAAGTGGGGGACTCTGCAGTGATTCCTCCCTGTGGCCTGGAGCGGTAGGATCCGGAGGGTGGTGGCTAGCACAGCACGGTGCCTCTTGGGTGTCCCAGGCCAGGTACCTGAACCTGAGACTCTGGGCTCTGAGTGTATCAATCACATGACCTTGGGAGCATCAACCTCCCCGTGCCTGAGTGTCCTTAGTCATAAGATAGGGATGTTGAGAGCTGGATGGCTGAACACAGGGACAGCACGTTGGATAGAGTCCAGCGTGGTCAACACACTGCACTCAGCTTGGAGCTTGGCATGGGCTGGCCTTGCTGCACACCGTATCTACCTGCTGAAGGCCATTAAACATAAGGCCACTGCCCAGGAGAGGGTAACAGATGTCGGGGAGGGGGGATGCCACCAGAGCTGCTGGGAAAAAATTGGACAGCTTCTGGCCACCTTGGAGCCCCCCCTGGAAAAGGGCCAGCCCCTCCCACCTGCAGCTGCTCCTGGGGCTGCAGGAGAATTGTCATGATAAACACATGCCCCCAGGATGCCATGCAAAGAACACTTTCTCAGCAGGCAGTCTTGGGTATACTGTACCCAGCCATGCCAACCTGTGCTCGGATGTGAGACCTGTCCCCAGGGAACTGCCCAGAGCCCCTGGTCAGGGCCCAAACCGAGCATAGCTAATGGCACCTCTTGAGAACACACAGGCATATATCTGTACCTCCCACACGCCACACCTCCAACGTGCTGATGCAAATATCTCACCTTCCCTTACGCATGTGGACACATTCCATATATACCTCCCATCAGTACCGTCACCTCTGGCACACACTGACCCGCCCGCCCCCTCCCACATGCTAGGGCCAAGCAAGAACACGCATGTAAACCCCGCCTACAAGCACTTCACAGAACGGCATCCAGAAGCCCAGGCTGTATTTCTGGTCTGCGCTGGCACCCCCTGCTCCTGCCCCTCGCAGGCTCAGGCAGGCACAGACGTGGCAGGCATGCTCCTCTCCTCGTGTGGTCGGGAGGGCGGGTCTGGGCCGGGAGCTCCCCTGGTCTCTCCAGTCCATGCCAGCCCCTTCCCGTGCCATCACGCAGGCCTGCGCACACACACAGGGCCAGAACCAGGGAAGGGGAGAGAACAGGGCTGTTCTCTGTCGCAGGAAAGCAGTGTGCTCGCGTCCTAAGGCTGCGGTAACAAATGACCACAGACTGCGGGGCTTAAAGCAACAGAAACTTATTCTCTTATAGTCCTGGAGGCCAAGGCCAAAGCCAAGGTCGGCAGGGCCACGCTCCCTCTGAAATCTGTAGGGAGAATCTTTTCAGGGTTTTGGTGCTTTGGGCTTCCTTGGCTTGTGGCAGTCACTCCAGTCTCTGCCTCTGTCTTCACGCGGCCTTCCTCCCTGGGTATCTGCCTCTCTCATCTATCTCGTGTAAATGCACCCGTCATTGGATTTAGGGCCTACCTAGATTATCTGGAAGGACCTCATCTCAAACCCTTTAATTACAGCTGCAAAGACCCTTGTTCCAAGTAAGGCCCCGTACACAGGGGCTAGGCATTAGAATGCGGACCCATCTTTTTGAGGGGCCACCATTCGACTACTACAGAGGGTGATGAGGGTGCGTTTGGAACCTACCAGAACCTACCGGAATCGGGGGCACAGCTGGGGGTTGTAGCAGCTGGGCAAGACAGGAACTTGGAGTCACCCTGACTTCTGGGCTCTCCATGTTCTTGAGTCACAGACTTCTTCCCTCCAAACCCCGGCCCTGTCTTGAAGCTGTGCGTTCCCCCAGATTCCTGGGGGGGGGTCCCCTCAAGACCACGTGATCCAGGCCTGTTGTTGCCTCAACTTTCGACCCCCGTAGAACTGAGCCAGCTCATTGTCCCCCCTCCCCCGCCCGTGCTCCTTCCCTGGCCATAGGTGGCCACACCGCACGGCACCCTGCACCAGGCTTCACGTTCCTTCCCGAGGTCCCAGGTGGGGACACATGCCCCCCCTGGAGCCCTGGCATTGAGTCACCCAAGCAGCAGTTGTGAAAGGAAATAAATGAAGTGACCAAGGGTGGGAAGGGTGCAGGAGGGGCCTGTGGCGGGTTCGTGGCAGCTGGAGGGCCCCAGCCCTGGCTTGTACGGGATGCAGGTAAGGCACTGGCACGAGGACAGGGAGTGGGGTGGAGTTGGACAGCAGGAGGCCTGGAAGGCAGCCAGCGGGCAGCAGGGTTGCTGAGGCTGAGAGGGGCAGGGCCCCTGAGCAACGGGAAGAGGAGGGGCCCTTTGGAGCTGCCTGGAGCCAGGAGAGAGGTCTCCTGGGAGGGCCGGTGTTCCGGGCAGGCGCCAGTGACTGATTGATACGAGAGGTGGGGGCGAAGAGGGAGCACTTGCTGACCTTGGAGGGGGCACTGGGCTTATGAGGACCCACGTGCCAAGAACAAAAGGGGAGCAGGCACCTCTCTCTGCCCCATCAGGAGCCCAGATGACCCGATTCTGCTTCAGGGAGCCCCCAGCCACGGAGGATCCACGAAGAGAAGGGGGCCAGGGCCAAATGTCCCTTAGCCAGTGACGAGCCTCCCTGCCAGGGCCCTGCGCTCCGCGCTGCGGACTCGGTCTTCGAGCCTTCCGTGGTGACAGATCCCACCCGAAGGACCGGGGTGGAGGGGCAAACCAGGCCGGGCCGAAGCCCCCGCCCCTCCAGCCAAAGCGCCCCGGGGTGGGTGCGCGCGGCGCGGGCGTCCCGAGGCCGAAGCCCCCTCCTGGGCCCCGGCTCCCGCTACGTGCGCGGAGCCCCGCGGGCTCCCGGCGAGGCGCCGTCCGCCCCGGGGAGGGAGGGCGGGGAGAGCCGCTCGGGCCGTACCACCCGGCCGGGCCGGCGGGGGAGCGGCCGCGCGGGCCCCAGGCCCCGCCCGGCAGGTGGCGGCCCCGCCCCGAGGCCGACGTGCGGAAAGGAACGCGCGGGCCGCGCCCGCGAGGGGCTGCGCGGCGGTGGGCGTGGCGTCCGCCCCCCGCCTCGCGCTCATTGGCTGCGGCGCGGCGGGGCGGGCCCGGCCCGGCCGGCCATTGGCTGCGGGGCCCGCATATTTGCATACGGGCCGGGCGCGGGGCGCCGGCGCGGGGCCGCGGGGGCGTGAGGGGGCCGCGGCCGCTGCCGAAGTTGGGCTGGAAGCCGGCGACGGCCCCACGCCGGGGTCGCAGGTGACGCACAAGGGGTCCCAGGCCGGCGGGCGGGGGCGTACCCCAGAGGCCCCCCCTCTCCTGCGGACTGCGGGGGCTCGGACGCCCAAGTTGGAGGGGACGGAAGGGTCGGGGTGCGGGACGACCCCCTCCGCCTGCCCGGCGGTCCCTCCAGGCGCAGGGCAGCCACTGCCCACCGCACACTGCGCTGCTCCGGACCCACTGTGCGTGTGACAGCGGCTGATCTGTCCCTGGGCAGCGCGATCGCCCCGGCCCCTCCGTGACCCTGCTCAGTCGGGCAGGGGGAGGTCTCACCGGCTCGGAAGGCGCGCGCCGAGGCGGGAGTTGGGGGGAGGCCAGGGCGCCTCTCTGGAAGGGTCTGCCTGGCCACGCTCAGCGGGCGCCCAGCGGGAGGAAGGGGCGCCACGGAGGGCTCAGGTTGGACCCGATGCCCTCTTGGAGGGAACTTTCTTTTCCTTGTGTGTCGCAGGGTGCCAGGATGTGCGCGGTTCCCGGGTCGGCCTTCTGGATGTCGCCGAGCCGAGGGCAGCGCTGGGCAGGCACCGTGCTGTGGTGAGAAACTCGGCCATCAGGACCCGGGCCGCTAAGGACCATCCTCTAAAGAGCAGCTCTGGGAACTTTTTAAAGGAGGATAGTGACAGTTTTGGCTTCTCTGTGCACTTCCGCCACTTCGGCAAGGCCACTGAGGGGGTGAGGACGCAGAGGATCCATTTGTGGTGCCCAGCAGGGCACCCCTCCCAGAGGTAGGGGGCACCTGGCGGAGTCCCTGGCCTGTGCGCTGGGCCTGCCTTCTCAAGCCTGCTGGTGGTGGAGTAGGCCCAGGGCCGGCAGGTGCCAGGACACCTGGGACCGGCCCTGTCCTCCCCCCGCACAGTGGAGGCTGACGGCTGGAGCTGGGTCTGCTGTTGGCGAAGAGGTCTCAGCGACTCGTGTGGCCTTGGACTCCCCTTTGGAAAGACCCTGTCCTGGTGGTCTCTGTGCTGTCACACCCAGCAGGTTTGGCAGGTGACGGGGAAGCTATGGCGGGCTTAGGGTCGAGAACCCTGGTATTCTCTGGCAGCACCAGAGGGCACTCCTGCATTGGGGGTGAGAAGGCACTGAGGCCAGCAGGGGCTCCCGTGCTGTCCCCCAGCACAGCCTGGCCCTGAAGGGCAGCAGTGACCAGTCACAGTGGTCCTCACACCAGGCAGGGTCCTGCCTCAACTGCTGGAGAGCTGCCCCGCCTGGCCCGGCCTGGTCCTGCTGTGAATGGACATTGGGGGGCGGGGCCTCCCCAACCTCGTCACAGCTCACATCACCGTTTTCGATGTACAGTTTAAAACTTAAAAGTAAACTTTTCAGCCACTCACAGGTTTGCTCAGTGATCTGAAGCACTTCAGGCACTTTATGGTGCCGTGGGATTGATTTGTCCACTCGACGGCGGGAGAAGGGGGTTCTGCCCCTTTGTCGCCGCAGCCCCCTCCTCCAGCTTGGCTGCCGGAGGACCCTTCTGCGGTGGAGGGCAGGGCTCGTTAGCTTGCTCAGGCCAGGGATGAGCCCCTGGTGGTGGTTTCAGAAGGAACAGGTGTCCCTTGGATGAGACGCAGGCCGGGGGTGTGTGTGAGCCCTGCCGGCTCCGTGCCTGAGTCCCTCTAGGGGCTGGGAAACTTGGCGAGGAAGCTCATGACACAGGGTGGTGTGGTTGAATCCTGCCCTGTCCCATCTGTGTAGGATGGTCCCTGGATGGCACCTGCCCTTGTCCCTGCCGGCGTGTGCACTCAGCGTGGGAGCTGACCCCACGCAGGACTCAAGGCTGGCGCCCAGAGGTCGTCCAACCTTCCTGGGTGTGGGTGGGGGCCGCGGGTGAGGGACGCAGGCTGCTCAGACCGGGAGACAGCCCTCAGGCCTGCCCCCCAGGGCACGGCCCATCAACCTTTCCAACTCCAGGCTACGTTCCATGGGACCCTGTGCTTGGTCCTGTCTGGGGCTCCAGCTCCGCCGGCCCAGACCCCTAGGGACAGGGTGCCGTGAGCCAGGCAGCAGGCTCAGGCAGCCTCACAGACAGGAAGCCTCCTTCTGCCACTTGTCTTGTCCAGCCACTCCGGATCTGTGGTCCATCTCAGGCAGGAAGCCCCCGGTCCTGGCTGCTCCCCTCAAGCTGTGCTCTTGGCTTCTTGGCTCCTCATGCTTAGGACTTCATGTCCCCTATGGTCTGCCCTAAAGGAAGTGGGGGGCACCGGGCCCAACTCGGGGGCCACCCCAGTCCAGCAGAAGGCTAACGCCATCCCAAAGTTGCTCACCCCAAAACTTAGCACCCCGTGATCTCAGATGTCCCCACCCTGCCCCTCGATATCGCTCATGGCGACACCCAAGGTTTAGAGTCCCCCAAGCTCTGGTCGTCCCATCCCCGATCCGGCCGCAGCCCTTGGAGCCGGGAGCTGCGGCCCAGCCCAGGACGAGGCCGTGATCTGGACGCCTGCCCTGGTTTCAAGGCTGCAGGCCGGCCGCAGAGCCTCCACGCCCACCCGGGAGCAGGGGCAGTTGGAAGGTGGGGGCGGCCACACCCTCCCAGGGCCTCCAAAGCCGCTTTGGGCAAAGCTTCCTGGGCCCTGGCTGACCCGGGAGCCCCGACACCCGCTCCCACAAGCTGTCAGACTTAGTCAACCTGACAGGCAGGTCTGGCGTGTCCTTGAACCCTCACATCCAGGAGCCACCCCGGAGTGGGCGGCAGCTCCTGCTGCCGGTGAGGAGCAGGTCAGAGGAGGGAGATGCTGGGGGAGGGGTTCCAGGAGACCCAAACCAACTACAACAGTGGGCTCAGCCCCGGGGGGTGGGGGCGGTGGACACAGAAGCCTGAAGTGTGAGGCCCTAGAGGCCCAGCCTTGTGTCCTGCTGACTACTGACCCCAGAACCCCCTTCTCAGAGGCCCTGGCCATGGTCAGCCGTGGGCAGTTCAGGGAACTCCGGGGCGACCCTGGGTGGAGTCCCAAGTGCTAGAGCCCCCAGTCCCTGCCTAGAGCAGCCTCAGCACACACTCAAGCCACTGGAGGCAGTTTATTGAGGCGTTAGTGTCGCGGTGGGGGGTTAACATGGGCACACGCGTGTACACACGTGTATGTAGTGAAGGCTGCCTCCCACAGGCGAGTACATACCCAGGCTGGACAGTATCCACGTATCTCCCGCCCCGGACGGGGGGCCGTGGCATTGGAGGCCTAATGAGTTCTGAGCAGGCCATGCCCCCGGCTTGTCCAGGGGGCCGGGCAGACTTGGCAAGGGCCAGGGCCAGCATCTTCGGGCTCCCTGCCCACCATCGCAGAAACCCAATGGCTCCGAGGTGTTCTGTCCCGGGCCCAGGGCACACGGGCTTCCAACTGCACGGGGGAGGAGTCCTCTAGGACAGTGACTCCTGCTGTCCAGGCCGTGCTGGCCTTGGCCGCCCTCGCTCGTGTCGTCAGCCCAGGGCTGGGCTGGCAGTGGACGTCCGCTCTGGGCAGGAGCTGCTACCTCCAAGAGTTCTGCCTCATGGGGGCAACTGTGGAGAGGACGCAGGCTGAGGGGGCTGAGGGGCCACAGGATGACCTCGTCCCACCCAGCGTCGGGCAGGGAGACATACCCTCTGGGCTCAGACTGGACACGAGGGCGGGACTCCGGGGGCCTCCTGGGAGGGGCCTTTCTCTGGTGGGATGAGGCATGAGATCCTGTGGGGGAGGGCAGGTCAGTCTGGCGCTGGCTGGGCCCCCACGGAGCCAGCCACCCTCCAGAGCCACTGACCTGCGAGCCAGGGGGAGCCCGGTCCGGCCGCGGGGCGGGCGGCAGCGCAGCCCCCGTCTGCTGGATGAACTGCTGCAGGTTACACTGGCGGAGCTCCCGGTTCAGCTCCTCTAGCTCCTGGGCCTGGGCCTGGGGCACACGGGACGCTCAGGGGCTCGGCCATGGCCCCCACAGGCTGGTGCCCTCCCGAGTGGGGCCTCGATCCGGCCTGACCCGGCCCGCACCCGCCCGCCGGGGCGCAGGCGCCCGAGCGCACCTGCAGGGCGTGCTCCGCGGCCTCCAGAGCGCGGCTCACCAGGGCCAGGCTGCCCTGCACCTCCGCGCTCTGCCGCTCCTGGGCAGCCAGGTCCTGGCGCAGGCGCTCCGCCGCAGGCGCCGTGGGCGAGGGGGGCCCGGGGGCCTCTGCGGCCAGGTGGAGCTTGGCCTCCAGCACGCGGGCCTGGGCGTCCAGGGCCTGCAGCCGGGCGGCGTGCTCCGCCGTGGCCGCGCTCAGCACCTGCAGCCGCGCCTGTGCCTCGCGCTCCCGCGCCTGCTCGCGCCGCAGCTCCTGCTCCCAGAAGGCCTCCTGACCCAGCTCCTCCGCGTTCCTCCGCACCCTCTGCGCCAGGCCCTGCAGGTCCTCCCAGCGGCCCGGCGCTGCGGCCACGAGGGCCGCAGGCTCCGGCAGAGCGGGGCTGGAGGCCGGCCTGGGGCCCTCCGGGCTGAAAGTCACTGTTCTGGGGGGCTCGCGGCCCAGGGCTGGTCGCGGCTTCGCGGGGAGGCTGGCGCGGATCGAGCAGCGCTCAGGGGGTGGGCAGCTGTCTGAGGAGGGCCTCCCAGCGAGGCTGGGCCCAGTCCGCCTCAGGACAAACTGGACATCACTGGCAAACTGTCCGCAGGTAGCCTGGGCACCCACCGGACACTCCTGGGGCAGCAGCTGCCGTTCCTTGTCCCTGAGACGCTGCACAAGCACAAAGCGGCCTGTCTGGCCTGGGGTGGGGGAGAGGGGTCAGCCTGAGTCCCCCCACCCTGTCCACCCAGACTGAGGAAGTGGGGGGGGGCAAGAGGGATCAGCCACCGGCCCCACCCTCCTTGGAGGAAGTCAGGGCCAGAGGACCGGGCCCCACCCCAGGTCAGCCTGCTGTGCCCTGTCTGTCCCTGAGGGGACTCACCTATAGCTTGGGCTAGTGCGATGACTACTTCTTGACAGGTGGTCTGCTCCGAGACCCCGCAGACCACGCGCTGGATGCCGTCCACCCACACTTTCAGCTCCATGGCCGCAGAGAGCATCCCGGTCCTGTAGGTGAAGGCCACAGGGTCAAGCCCTACCTACCTAGCCTCACCACCGCCTGGCCCGGCCCTCCTCTCCGTGCTCCTCCTGGCCGGCTCCTCACCCTAGAGCTGGTTCAGGGCTGCCGCCCAGCTCTCCTGTGCCCAGCCCTACCCGCGGGCCACACATTCCTGGGGTGGGGGTAGTCAAGACCAGCTCCCCCAAAGGGGAAACCAGCATTCCCTCCGGGAGCGGGGAGCCTTCCCCACTTCCTAGCCTCCTCTTGCCCCGCCCCACTCCGGAACGAGGCAAATCATTAACCAGCTGCAGGACTTCCTGCTCCCCCCCCCCAGTTACCTGGCGCGGAGGGCACTGCCCCTCCCGCGAGGCGCCGTCCCCAGGCACCCTAGGGCGCCCGCACGCAAACCCGGCACCCCGCTGCCATGGGAACGCACCCTCCCCGCGACTGAGACCTCCCCCGTCCCGACCCACCTGGCGCAGGCAGCCCACTCCCGCCGTTCGCCGCGCTCGCCCCGCAGGCCGCCTACCCCGCCGTGGGGGCGGGTGCAGGTGCGGCGCGGCCCCCAACGGGTGGCCCGTTTCGCGCCCCTCCGTCGGAGTTGCTGCCCGGGCCGATCTCGCACTCAGGGGCTCCCGGTGTCGGCGCGGCTCACCGGGGCGCCCGCCGGCCTCCTGGGTCCGGACTCGAACCGGCTCCTTCCCCGCGCCCCGCGCGGCCGCAACCTGCCGCCCGCAGCGCAGCGGGAGCGCCCCGGGCTGCCACCCCATTGGCCTGCAGCCCGTGTGCCCCATCCCGCGAGCTCCCATTGGCTCCTCGGTGCGCCCCGCCCTCCCTCTGCCTACGCCCATTGGCCACCCTCTCTGTGCCCCGCCCCGCCCCTCCCCATTGGCTCCCCGCCCGCCCCGCCCCCAGCGGTGCCCAGGTGTGGGCGTGGCTTGGCCGCTCCGAGTGGCGGGTGGAGCGTGGGTCCACTCACGCCCCAAGCCCGCGAACTACGCGGAAGCGCGTCTCGGCCGGTGACCCGGGGGCGGCGTGGGGGGCAGGTGTCTGGCCCCATTCCCAGGCCCACTTGCTCACAAGCCACCCAGTCTGACGTGTCTCCCTTTTGGGAGGGGCGCCGGCCAGGGACCCCGCAAGCCCGCCAGCGCCCAGAAGGCCCCCCTGCCTGATGGGCCCCGAGAGTCAGGTCCCCTTCGATCCTGCTTTCTTAGGGTTCGCGGCGGCCGTCGTCAGGAGAGACAGGGGTCGGGGGAGGGGCTGTGAGCCCCTCGTCGAGGAAAGGTGAAGCTGCTGGGCCCCCGGCCCTGTCTGGCCTCAGTCAGGCTGACAGCCCTGGTGTGGAGGCCGCTCTGAGGTTGCCCTGGACAAAGGCTCTGGGCTTTGTCCGAGCCTCCTTCCCCCCACCCCTTCTGGTCCTCAGTGGGGCCCAGTGGCCTCCTGAGCAGTGGAACCATCCCTCTGCCTGGCCAGTCCTGCTGTCCCCATCCCAGGACCCTGGCCAGCTCATCAGCCGTGGCCCCTCAGCCTCAGCGCTCTCTATGTGGGGGCCTCCAATCAGCCTGGGCCGTGGGGGGGGTGTCTTCCCAGCACAGGGGGCCCCACATGAACCAAAGCTGAAAGTCTGCTAACTGAATGATGAGGGGACGAAGGTGGTGTGGGAAGCAAAGTCCGGACAGCACTTGTCTTGTGCTCGGGTCTGGGGCCTCGCTTTTGTTCTAGGACAGACAGAACAGTTGCCATGGTTATGGGAATGTCCCCCGGGCTCACCTGCAGGGCTGCAATGACCCCACTACCCATCCGCAGACCCACCGCCATCTGCCGTGGCCGGGTGGGGAGGGACTCTGGGAGCCCCGCCCCCGGTTGGTTGAGGATGTTGGGCTGAGCGACCACGGCAGGTGCTGTTGGTCACTCTGAGGTTCCCTGGGTCTGCGGAAGCTAGTTGGGCAGCAGCTCAGCCTCTCTCAGCTTCTTCGGTCTGGATCGGGTCCTTGGCGGGGGGAGAAAGTGGACCCAAGGCTCACTCAGGGCCCCCCTGTCTGGGGTCTCCCTGGAGGCTCCTGGTAACAAACAGCCCCTCCCCTCTGGGTGCCGGTATCTATGGCAACGCTATAGAGCCTTTCTCTCCCCAGGCCTGCTTGGATTTCAGGCCTCAGGTGAGTGCTGGGGCAGGGCCCCGGGACTGGGGGGACGTGGGTGTTGTGGGTAAAGGACCAGCACCTCTGGGGACCTGAGGTCCTAGAGGGCCGGGGTGATAGAGACCACAGGGAATGTACGAAGCCCAGGTGACATGTTGCCTGAGGGTGTGACCTGCTGCCCTTGGCTGATTAGAGAGGCACAGGTGTGGTCACCCATGTGACAGGCAGTCTGGTGTCGTAGGGAGTAGACACACACACACACACACACACAAACACACACACGGACAGAGCCACACTCTGAACCCCGGTGCTGCCTTGGGCTGTCGGACACACGTGCACGTGGCCACGCACAAGAGCCCCACCGAGGTGCCCGCACGCAGGACACAGGGCAGATGGCCCCACCCCTGTCGGCTCCTCTGAGAACATCGAAGATGGTCCCCAAGTCTTGCCAGGAGACTGGAGAAGCCGAGGAAGAGGCTCTGTCCTCCCTGGTGGACAGAGAGCCCGTCGGTGGCCATCTGGGGCCTCCAGCGTCCACACCTGCAGACCTGGTGGCTCCTGCAGGCCTGAAAGACACCAGGTCCAGCTCCAAGGGCATGGTCTTCCCCCTCAAGCTGCAGTAAGGAGGGGGGGGAGGGGCGGTAGTCCCCTGAGCCGGGCCAGCCAGAGGGCACGGCCTGACCGAGCAGCCGGGGTGCTGGCATTGCAGCTTGGCCCCTGAGTCCCTAGACCCCCGCACCCTGAAGCTGCTGTGGAGGCAGCGGGAACTGGAGATCCAGGCCCTGCGCTGTGCCATCCAGGAGCCCCAGGGTGCCCGGCGTGGCCGCATCCTGCAGGAGGTGGCTGGGCTTCCGTTCGAGAGGTCAGTGGCGAAATGCTGGGCCCCTGGCCTGCGCCTAACTGCTGGCTTCTGTCTGACCCCGACCCCAACCCCGGAGCCTGACCGGAACTCCAACCTGACCCCAACCCCGGAGCCTGACCTCTGCCTCTAACTCTAGTCCTTCCCTGACCCTAACCCCCTACCCTAGCCCTGAGAAAGCTGGCACACTGTAACCTTGCCCAGACCCTCGCCCTGGACACGTCCGTGGGTGCCGACCTCAACCCAGGCCTCAGAGCCTGACCCCACCTGGGCCAGCTGCACTGTATGCCCTCGGGCCCCTTCTTCCCCCTGCCCCCCTTGGCTCGCTGAGCTCACCCCCTCTCCCAGGAGCCCTCACAGTCAGAAAAAGCTCCTGCAGACCCAGGTGCAGAAGCTGACTCTGGAGTTGAAGGAGCAGAAGGAACAGGCCCAGCTGGTGAGGGGCCCGGACGCTGGGCGGGGCTTGGCCTTGGGGGCGGGGCCCGAGAAGGCCCCACCCACCCGTGGGCCCTCCTGGAGCAGGAGAAGGTGCGGCTGGAGGAGCAGCTGCTGCACACCCAGCAGTTGCTGCAGAAGGTGGAGGCCGAGCTGCAGGCCTTGGAGAAGTCCTGCCTCCTGCAGCTGGCCCGCTCCTCCTGGATAGGCCGCATGCTGCGCTCATCCACCGGCAGTGTGGAGGTGAGCCTGTACCCCACGTGCCCTCCCCGGCCCCCCTGGGCCTTCCCCGACAGCCACAGGCCCCGGGCCCTGCCCCTCTGGCACTCGGCGGCGGTGGGTGCCTCAGGTGCCGGTGAGGCCCAAGGGGAGAGGTGCCTTGAGGGGACAGGGGTGTCCGTATCCCCAGCCCCCGCCTGCTGGTCTCTCGCCCCCTCTCGCAGGTGGTGACCGCGGAGACCCTGATGGACACCAGCGACCTGTCTGAGAACGACGACGCCCCCGCTGCGCAGGAGGTGAGCCAGGCCCCCCACGCGTGGTCGGGGCCCGGCAGGCCGGGGCGTGTGCGGGGGGCACATGCCCGCTCTCTCCCGGGCAGAGTTTCCGGCTCGAGGATGTGGACTGGAACAGCGTCGCCCATAGATACCCCAACCTCTTCACCACCACCAAGTCGAACTTGGATCACAAGCAAGTGCACTGGGCAGGGACCCCCGGGGGGCCGGGGGGACCGCAGGCTAGAGTCCCAGTTCCACCCTTCGTGTCCCTGGACAAGTCACTTGAACCCTGCAAGCATCAGTTCTCCGATCTGTAGAATGGGGTCGGTGAAGGGCTCCTGGGCCGTTTCCGTCCTGCCCTGAGCCCCTTCCCAGGCTGGCTCCTAGAGATGGGGACCATAACCCAGGGCACCCCGCCAGCCTTGGGGAGGCTGGGAGTCGAAGCAGAGCAGCCAGTGAGCAGAGGCTGACCCGCAGGCACCTCGAGCCCCAGCCACCCGGGAAGCAACCGGCAGCCCCAGCCCCCGAGGAGCACGGCTCCGAGCGGAGCGTTCACCAGGCGGAGCGGAACTTGAAGACCGTGGAGTGGAGGCCGCTGCCGGTGGAGGACACCAGCAGCTCGGGGGGCGCCGATTCGGACTCCAGCAGCCCCCGGCTGGGCCTGAAGTCTCGCATGCAGAAAGTGATAGGGCACCTGCCCCGGGCACCGGGCCACACGGCTGAGCAGACCAAGCCGCATGCCGGCAGCTGCCGCCGGGATTCACAGGCAGAGCCTGATGGTGGGTGGGCACGTCTCCCTGGGTCGCTCTGCCCCAAGCCCTAAGGGGGCCCCCCAGCCACGGGCCTTCCCTGGAGCCCAGAGGGAGGCGGCTGAGGCCTCTGCAGGTGCAGCTGCACCTGCAGGGATTGGGGTGGTCTCAGAGGCCTCCACGCTGGACATGAAGGCCAGCTACCCCTTTGCTCCCCGCAGCGGGAGGGCTGGGGGCAAGCACCCCCTTGCCCTGGTTCTGACCCCTGGCGCTGCTCCTCTGCCCCATCCACCCTCAGGGCGCTGCAGGCCAGTTGGCTTCACAGCAGATGTCCCCGATGGGCACTCCAAACGCGAGTCCACCTCCCGGACAGCGGTCCTCTTCCTGGACCAACAGGAAACCCACGTGGACAAGCAGGACAAGCCGGTCCCGGCCAGCAGTGCAGACTCCGACAGCGCGCGTCCTGGGCGCGAAGGGAGGTGAGGGAGTGGGGCGGGGACCCCAAGCCTGGGGGGGCAGGAGCGGGGTCTCCTGGCGGCGGGAGAGGCTGGGGGACCCCAGCGGACCCGCACACCCGGCCGCGCACACCGGGCCCCGCCTCGCCCGTCCCGCCGCAGCCCGACGGGCTCCTGCCTGAAGATCGTGGCGGTGAGCCGGCGCGGGAAGTCCGTCCGCATCGTCAACGCGTCGCTGGAGGAGACGGCGGACCTGGGCGGCTTCGCGCTGCAGCAGCTCCGGCGTGACTTCCCCGTGCGCATGTACCGCTTCCCGCCGCACACGCTGCTGGCGCCGCAGCACCACCTCACGGTGCGGCCCGCGCCCCGCGCCCCGCGCGCCCCCGCCGCCCCGCCTCGCCCCGCCCCGCGCGCGCCCCTCACCCACGCCACGCCCGCTGCCGTCCCCAGGTGTGGGGGGAGGGGCCCGGCAGCCGCAAGCAGCAGCCGCCCTCGGCCCCGGGCGGGGACGCCATCCGCTTCCAGTCCAGCCGGGGCTGCGTGACGCTCCTCCTGAGCCCCAAGGGCGAGGTCAGTGCGGGGCGCCACGGGGGTGTCGGAGGGACGCCCCGCGCGGGCTGGCGGGTGACCGCGCGCGCCCCGCGCGCCCCGCCCGTAGGTCCTCAGCAAGCACCAGGCCCCGCACAGCGTGAGCCAGGTCTCCAAGGTCTTCGACGACAACACCGACTTGTCCATCGACCGCTTCCTGCTCGCCGAGGCCCCGTCCGGGGCCAGCGGCCGCGAGCCGCGGCGCCAGCCCCGCCTCCCGCGCGCCGGCCCCGTTCGGGAGGCCCGGGCCGGGCTCGGGAGTCCAGGGTGGGAGCCGCGGGCCCCTGGGTCTGCGCCGCGTCCCCCTGCCCCGCGGCAGGCCCGTCTCCCACTGCCCGGGGCGCCGTCCCCGCGCGCGCGCGCGCTCGGGCCCACACGACCCCCTCGCCCGGCCAGGACGCCGGCCCCGCTGCCACGCCTGGGCGCCAGCAAGCTCTGCCGCCCGCCCGAGGGGCCGGCGCGGCCCGAGAGCGCGGAGCCCGCGACGCGGGAGCTCCTGCCCGCCGTCCCCGGGGAGCCGGTGCGGGGACGCGCGGAGAGGGGGCGGTCCGCCGGAGCCCCATCCTTCTGCTACGCGGACCACGGGCCGGACCTCGCCGACTGCCAGGCTAGGAAGGAGCAGAGGGTGCGGGTGAGTGCGCGCGCGGGTCCCCGCAGCCCGCAGCCCCACACCCCCTGCCCCGCTTGCCCTGCTCAGGCTCCCGCGTCCCCCAGGTGTGCCGCAAGACCGTGGACCGACGCTGCCCGATGGTGGCGCTGTCGGTGCAGAGCACCGCGGAGAGCAGATTCGGGTTCCGCTTCCTCAGCTGCCCGCCCATCACCGTGGACGCGGGCAGGCGCCTGTAGCGCCCGCGCCGGGGGGCTCGCCAGGTGCCTGTGCGCGCCGGCCGGCCGTCGCCGTGACTGCCACCGCGCGGGCGACGCAGTGTGGGACGTCCGGGGGACCGCGGGGGGTGCGGGGAGGAAGTCGTGGGAGGCAGGCAGTGCCAGCTGCATAATTTATTGAAACAAGGTCGCCTACCAAAAAAAAAAAAAACAACTGCATTTCTGTACACCCGGGAGTCGAAAATGATTGGCTTGGTGTCCGGCTATCTGGGCTCCCCATGTCCGCCAAAGACGGGAGGCCTGGCCACAGCCTTCTCCGCCCCGGCCTGGCCTGGGCCAGGGACCGCCCAGCCCAGGGGGGGCTGCAGGGCCTGCCAGGGGTGGTCGAGCCCAGCTCCAGCACCTTTTCTGGGATCCACCAGGCTCTTCCAGGCTGCCCCTTTGGACCCCCGCGAGGGCCCGACCCCTTGGGAGCCGAGGCTGGAAGCAGCTGGGCCAGCGGGGGGGGGGGGGCCTGGCTGGTCTGGGCTCGCACCTGTGTGCTCCCTGGTGGTCCCAGGCCCCAACGTTCCTCCACCGAGAGGGGCCTGTCCTGTGCCAGGCTCCCCTCGTACCCCCGGCACACCGCCCCAGACGGTGGGGGGCTCCTGTGACCAAGCGGGGCCCCTCGGCCTCCGTCCGGGCCCGCTTGGCAGGGGTGGGGCTCGCCCTAGGGCCGGGTGTGGGCTGGCGTGATAGGGCTCAGGTGTGGCAGGCACCGGAGGGCTGGGGATCTGGCTGCTGGGTCTGGCGTTGGCTTTGGGTCCAGACACCCTCGGGCTCGAGGGCTCGGGCCGGAGGCCCCCTCCAGGGCTCTCAGAGCGGCCACCGCAGCCAGCCCCTGACCCAGGCCCGGCCCGGAGCTGCCCAGGGCTCTGAGCCGCCGCGCCCGGACCTGCAGGCCGGTGGCGCCCTGGCCGCTGCTGCTTGAGTCGGGTGGCACGGGCAGTTTCGGGGGACAGGGGAGCAGATTATAGCCCACGGTCCTAGAAGGCTCTGGAAGATAAGACCCCCCCCCCCCGAGAATCATGCAGTGGGGATCACCCCAGGCAGAGCTGCCGTGTGTGCTGAGGCTTCTCCTGCAGGCGCCCACCCCCAGGCTCTGCCCCACAGCGGTGCTCCCTCGGAAAGCTGCGGCTCCTCCTCCCTGTGACCTCTGACCTTTGCTTTAGCCAGACCCACCTGCGGGGAGGCAGAGGCCACAAGGGCCCTGGCTCTGGGTCACGGGGTCCTGTCTCCAAGGCCCTGCTCACAGGTTGGTGGCCCTGGGCCAGGTCCTAACCCTCTGGGGTAGAGCTGGGCCCCAGCACCCACCGCAGGGCAGGCTGGGCAGGTGTGGCCGTGGTCCCCCAGTGCCTGCCTGGACCCAGCCGGGAGTGGGAGCCCTGGTGCCCCCTTTTCCCTGAGTCCCCACTGCCTGTCACCATTCCATGTCACTGTGTCCCCACTCTGCCTTCCCTCCACTCCTCCACTAGTGGCTGGCCTTTGACCCCTCTAGACTAGCTGCCCTGGTCCCATCCCTGCTCCATCCCTCCCTACAGGAGGGTCCCTGGGCCCCCCTTAGCCTGTGCTCCTACTGCCCCAGGCCCGCCCCCCCCACCGACCCACCAGGAACGTCAGACCCTTCCTCCTGGTCCCCTCAGTGGTGAGCCCTCACCCGCCGGAGGGGACCTCCCTGTCACAGGGGGAGGGGGGGAGCTGGTCGGAGGTGAGGACCGCCCGTCCCACCCCTGACACAGTGGGTCTCTCAGTACCTGGGGCCAGGCTCGGGGGGCTGGGCGGGGTGTCAGGCCCAGTCTCGTCCTCCTGCTCCTCAGGGCCCCTCCGTGGCCGCCTCCAGGGGGCTTCGGCCCCTTCCTGCCGGGACTTCAGGTGCCTATGGGGGGAGGTGGGTAGAGTGGGGGAGGGGAGAGGCTGCAGCCCTGGTCCCCCTCGGGGCCAGTTCCAAATGCGTGTGACCGTGGGATGGCACCCCAGCCTCAGGCTCCCATGACCAGCTCCTCCAGCCATCCTGGGGACCAGTGACCAGCTCCCCAAGGCAGCCGGAGACCTCCCCCCACCAGACAGGACGCCCGTGGTGGGGGGGGGTGGGGCTCCACCCAGGAAGGGCACTCACCGCCGGCTCAGCTCCCTCCAGGCCGGGGAGAGGTCACAGCTGTCTGCAGGGTCAGGCCCCGGGGTGGGGGTGCGGGGGGCCAGGTCTTCCGTCCTGCATCGGGGCAGCCGCTCTGGGGGCGCCTGCGGAGGGCAAGGGCAGGTTTGGGGGCACGGCCCTCGAGGGGGCTAGGTGGGCAGTCACCTGGGAACCGAAGACTGTTCATCTGCGGAGCGGGC
>PVKZ01005119.1:0-60745 GCA_004027375.1 Macroglossus sobrinus
TTCCTTCCTTCCTTCCTTCCTTCCTTCCTTCCTTCCTTCCTTCCTTCCTTCCTTCCTTCCTTTCTCTATTTCTTCTTTTTTTTCTGTGTATGTCCAAACTATTTTACAAAGGAAATTAAATGACATGTTCAAGTTAAAGCAAATGAATGTAACATCTGGTTAAAAAACAAGATGGGCTAAATCTATTTTATTCTGCCACAATGATGTAATTTCTACAATGTTACTCTGTATTTTCTATTTGTCCCATTTTTCTCTTGTTTATTCCATTTGCCATCCCCTCTCCCCCCCAAATCTGATTTATTTTGAATATACTGAGAAATCAGATATCACAAGGCTGCAATGCCATCTCTTCCCCACTCCACATCTACCAGTTCCATTCTTCCCTTCTACCATCTTGAAAACTATATTCTCTACTTCTATTTTTTTAGTGGTTACTCTAGAAGTTTTAACATGCATGTTTAACTTTCAAATTATAAGATTAATATCTTTACTCTCCTTTAATTATAAGATTAATCAAATGTCTTTACCTTCCTTAGAAAATGTCTAAATCCAAGGATTGACTTGTTGAAATATGATCACACGCAGGGGTGGGCTGGTAAATGCCTGTGGAGGAAATAGAGTCCTTTGTGTAAAGTGTTTGTTAATTCTCATGGTATGACTATTCCCACCATGGCTAATTTCAAGCTACAACCCTAGTTGGAAGAGATGTACAAAACAGACTCTTGCCAGCTGCTACACTCTGGTTTTCCGTGGCCTGGTCTCATCTCTCATTCTGCTCCTTACTCTGTTACAGCCAGTAGACTTCTCTGACCTTGAATATGACATACTGCCCCACACCTCTGGGCATTTGCAAATGTTGTTCCTCTGCCAATCACACTCCTAGTGCCCATTCCCCTTTATCTGCCTAACCGATATGCATTCTCCCACCTCTGCTTAAGTATAACTTCTGCCTCTAGTTAAATTCCACCAAGAAATCTTTCCTGTTCCCCCAAGACTGAGATAGGTAATTCTGCTATCTCAACACATCCTTTCATAGCTGAAATTTTTATTGTACTTTGTTTTAAAGCTATTTTCTTAGTAGTCTATAAAAGGCAGGTATAATGCTTGTTTACTTTCCCACCACATTCCTAGCCCCTATCTCTGTGACTGACAGGTAGTAAACTCTCAATGAATGGTGTTAACTGTATCATCATCTTTTACTGGATGGTAACATTTATCAGTGTGTTTCTTCTGAAGAATTGGTATGTTTCTTTATATAAATATTGGACATTAAACAACTAATTCTGTTTCCTTTTTTGCTTCATCAGACAGGATGCTCAAGTTAATTTTGCAGCTTAAATTTAATAATCTGTATTTGCTAGACATTCATATCTAGGTTTGAGTATTTTTCTGCTCTTGTCTGGTCCCTCTATTTTGCCTGTATTTGTAGTTTCCAATTTCTTCACTGGTATTTTTGAAAGCTGCCTCAAATTCTCCGGGTTACAAAGTAAGATATCAACAAACATACAATTCTTCACTGTAATTTGTTTTATCACTGAGCGAACACCCTCACTCTGCCCTAAGGCAAGTCCTCACACCATGCCTGGCAATGGAAGGAAGTCAAGAGTTAGTACTGAGGCTCTGGAATTGTAGGGACCAGCGCTGAAATCCCAGTTTGTCACCAATTTGCAACGTGACACCAGGCAAATTAATTGTCATGTTGGATTTAAAGTTTCTTTATCTGTTACCTGGAGGTGATTCTTCACAGGGTAGTTTGGGAGGTTAAATGAAGTAATGTGTGTAAAGTGCTTTGTACAGTTCATAGTACCTGGTGAGTGTTCCATAAATGACAGGCGTAATTACAAATAGTGCTATTGAAGAAGACGTGAGTCACACGGAATCATAACAGAAGTTCGGCAAAAGCCAGCTTATTTGCCCCAACCTTTTCTATCTTCTCCCATCCTTTCAGTGCTGCCCCTCCCCCACATGTCTCAAAACATCACACAAAATACCAACTTTATCCTCTGATTTGTTAAGCGTGCATCACTAATTCCCCCAGGGATGCTGACTGGTTGAAATCCTCCTAGTTTCATTCGCCACACTGAAGAAAATGCAATTTGGTACATTTCAGCAATTTCTTGCCACCTTAATTTGCTCAATTTATGTAGGGAAAGAGACATAAAGGCATAGAAAGAAGGCTATAGCGTGTTTAAGGTTGTACAGGACCCAAATGCAGGCTTATTTCAGCAGCAGCCTTTGTACCTCTATTTTCCTGATTACTGCCTGGAATGTGTGGCCTCCACTTCTTTACCTGGAGCATTGTGTCAGCCTCTTGGGGGTCCTAGGAAATGACACAAAATGGTTGCATTTAGAGGCTTTCCCAGTTGAGAATTTTGAGTGAATTCTACAAAGTAGCTGTGGTCTCTTTAGACTTTATCATCAGTTTGGTATATGTTTATTTTCAGCATCATTTATTGAACATGTATGAAGGATGTGTTCCACATGGTATGTCGTCATAGGTAACATTTTACTGATGAATGATGTGTATGAATCTTACATTTCAAATACATTGATTTTCCTACAGTCTTTTAAAATGCCTTGGTTCTCCATGGTAACTTACTTTTGCTCATAAACTTCCCCTAGCTTTAAATGCCTTCCATCCTTCTCCAAGACCTAAATCAAGAGATCATGCTTTGTTCTGATTTGCCTAACAGAATCTACCACTTGTTCATTTTTCTATTCATTCTTTCTTTTAGTGGATGTTTATTAAACATTTACTATGTGCCAGGCACAGTGATCAATGCTGGACATGCGGAATGGTCCCAGGATGTGGGGGATTATGGTTTACAGAGCATCCACTATACATTAAACCCATATAAATTTCTTGCGTTACTTAATCCTCAAAAATGTTTGAAAAGTAAATATAATTCTCTTTTTATATAAAAAAGATAATTTCTTATAGAAGCTATGTAATTTAAACAATGTTTCTCAGTTGTAATGGCAAAAGTGGAATTAGAGACCAGGTCTATATGTTTTTAAAGCTCAAGCTTTTCTCACTGTGCTGCCTTACTCGCTGCAGAGCCTTTCTGTATATAGCATCCATTGCTGTGACAAAGAGGGTTTTCTTGAGGTGCCAGAACCCAGACACACACCAATAATTCACAAACAAGGCCTGGAGTTTTGGAATACACAGGAAATATGGATGTAACACCATCGTCCACTGGTGGAGGGAGAACCAGCATCAGGGATGGCTTAGGGTCAGATACTGGCTCAAATCCAGAAGTCAAGGCCATGTAAGGGTAGGTACCAGACTCTGAGGACCTACCCATTGCCTGGCTAAGCCTTGGTAAGAAGGAAATGGACATGAATTAGGGAGAATGTTTGGCAGTTCTGGAAGAATTTATATGGATAATGTCCCCGTGTCATAGGAGCTTTTTGGAAGTTCTGTGATCTGCCTCCCACCACTCTCTGTCCCTGTCATACTCTTCTTTTAGCTCTTCGTTAGTCTGCAAAGTGCAGTGCTCTTAAGCCTGCATCTACCAGCAGCAGTAAGGTTGCTGGACCAGTCTCCAGCCAGGCAAAGGCCATCAAAGTTTTTTTTTTTTTTTAAAAAAAGAAAAAAAAAGCAGCATAGGAATATGGGAACCTAGTAACTTCTTTCATTGTCATCTTACTCTGTGACTTTGGGCAAATCATTTCCCTTAACAAAATTTTACTTTCTTCGATTTAAAATGTGTGCATTTGAATATAGAATGTTTGAAGGGAACACAAGAGACTGCTAACAACAGTTGGCTCTATGGAGAGAGCACCTTGAAGAGTTGGGGAAGGGAGAATTACTTCTCTTTTTATAGTATTTTAAGTGATTTGCATTTTAGCACATTCTCATATGCCTGTATTATATATGTGTGTGTTTATCTATGCGTGTGTGTGCGTGTGTGTGTGTACATATAATTATAGTTACCAACTATTGTGACCCAGACACTTACTATTGTGTGCTGACTTGTCAATCAAAAGATTTGTGTTCCAATTTAATAAACAGTGGCTCTTAGAGGGTAAGGATGGAGTCTTGGTCATCTGTGTGTTTTGGGAAACTAACATAGGGTCTGGCACAGGGTAAGCATTAAATATATCTTTGCCAAATTACTCACTTTTTAAAAGTAGATCTGTGGAATGGAATTTGGTGCTAGCAAGAATCTTTTGAAGAGGGTCTCCAAAATTGGGACTCCATACAGTAAGCCCCCAAGAAGCTTCACATCCTTAGTCAAGTTTGTATATCTGACCATCTTACGCTTTAGTGTAGGACATAATGGACCGTGGTCTGGAAGGTCAGAGTGAGCCATGTGGACCAGCAGCAGTAACAGTCAATTTGGATCCTGGGTAGAGACTGTTTTCTCTATGTCTTCTGACCTTTCCTATGAGTCAGGGCTTCCAGGTTGGGTGATCCCAGGTATTTGCAGCCAAAGATCCAGGCAAAGCTCAGGGATATACCTTGATCTCAGACAAAGCAAACAGCATGTGTAGAAGGGGAAGCCTTCATGGAAACTTTTACACACCAAGCCTTCCTTCCCTTTGGGCACAGTGAGGGCGTTAGTACTTCCTCTGAGGAGCCAGGCTGTCAGCTTCCAGGCCTTTTTCTTGCGACATCTGCTCTAGCAGCCAGGAGCAGGGGCACAAGCTTCCTTCCTCTCAGTTCTGTGCAGCGCGGTCTGGAGGCGATGAGGAAGTGGAACAGGGAGTGTACGCTGGGTTTAAGTGATGTCTGCAGGGCTTGGGAAACGTTGTTCTGTTTGCTGGCAGTTTTGCAACTCATCCCACCCCGCCCCCTCCCCCCCCCGAATTAGGGACCAAATGAAGTCATTAGGCCCTAATCAAAAGCAGCTAATCAGGAGTCAGTGGGAGATCAACCAATTAATCGCGGCTGGAACCCAACGAGCTGAAGTACCTAAGGCTGGATGAATAAAAGTAATGAAATTAAATATCAGTGCCATGTAACGAGTTAGGGGCTGCTCAGCCCTTCCTGACACGTGAGAAATATACAGTGCCAAACCATGGATAGGTTGGAAAGTGGCTTTGGAGCTTGCCTGGAGCTCTTCAGAGGTTGAGGAGTATGTAGCAAGAAGTGGGAGAATAGAAAGAAAGAAGATGTGGGTGCATTTTTGTAGGTATGATAACACCATAATAATATAGGATGATATAACAATATGGTTCAATAATCAGATGTGATGATAATACCTTTTTCAGAGCATTTAAATAATTTATATCAGGTTCTTTGTGTTGACATATCGTTCCCTCAATCTACACTATAAAGATGGAGATTGTTTCAGATGAGTCTTTGTCTCATAATCAACACAGCATCTGGCACATGGGAGCTGCTAAATAAGTAATTTATGGATTCATTTAATTAACTTAAGGCAGAACTAAGATTTGAGCTGTTTTTTTTTTCAGTTCCAAATTTTGCACGCCTTTTCTTGTTCCACTCAAGCAGAAGGATTTGGTGTTCTTATTTAATCAAAATAAGAGTTACTACCTGCTAGCATTTTTTGGCTCAGAAATGTCCAAATATTTTGAATCACAGCTTTAGGAATCTTATGAAGTAAAGTGTCAAGTTCAAACCTCTAATGTAACAGGTGGAGGGCCCAGGGCCAGCAAGTGACAGAAACTTGTCTCAGGTCACCCAGCAAATCTGTGGCAGAGAAACACCTAAAACTGAGGTCCTGACTGTGAGTTCAGTCATTTCCCTCAGCACCGAGTCCTTTGCTTTCATTATTCACCATCATCTTTCCACGGAGAATTTCTTTTTCCTCTGTCTGGGTTGAAACCAATGTTTGCAAACGTTTACCTGGAGTCTTTGCTGGTGGCCAGGGCAGTGAGTCTGGGTGACAGGGCAGGTAGGAGCTATCTCAGGCAAAGGGATTGTCTGCATTAGAGGGTCTGTGTTTAAGAAAAGAGACGGCTCATTTGTGTTGGGGAGATTTCTGAGGTAAAGTCCATCTGAGTGAAGTCTGGGTTTTAAGATGAAGTGGGGAAAAGTGTTGGCAGGAGAAGAAAACCAGGGTCAGAAGTGTGTGCATGAGTCTCTGTGTATGTGGGTGTGTGTGACTATGCACAGGGGTATTTTTGTTACATCCTATATGTGATTTTATATTTAAAAGTAGATGTTTAATTCTACCATATATTTTTTTAAGTACAAGCTTGGATTTGTATGCAGGATATGAATATGTTCATTTGAGCATGGTATTTATATGTGTCTGTGAGGTGTCTGTAGCCTCTGGAAGGTGCCATTTGTATAGGAAATATTTAGGGGTATGTAAATATGTATGTCTCTGTAAATTTTGTTTTCATTTTTCTTTGCACATAATTTTCCTCAATTTCTGTCTTGCATTTTTGTGGATCTGAGAGTTTGTCAGTGTCTGTGTGAATGGGTGTGTGTTCTTAGTGTGGAAAAATAACTTAGGAAAGAATTTGAAAGTGTGCATTTAGAATTTGAGGGCATTTTTGTGTTCTAGTTTGTGTATATGTGTGCTTTTAGAATGGTTGAATATCTTTGTGTTTGTGGGGAGAAGGAGAATTCAGCGTGTTGGTATGTGTTTACATAATTATACATGTCTATGAATGTTATATTTTATTGGGTAGTGTATACTTAAAAGTTAAGGTGACTGTATAATTTATCATTCATGTGAGACATGTTTTGAGAATGACATGTCTGCATGTGCACGTGTTCGATTGATAATTACACATGGACGACAGGTAAATCCATGACTGGCCCTGGAAATCCAATCCAGGTTATATTGAAACATGTGTGTGTGTGTGTGTGTAAGAGAGAGAGAGAGAGAGAGAGAGAGAGAGAGTGTGTGTGTGTGTGTGTATAAATGTGTCTCTGAATGGATATTGTATGTATTTAATTTTGTACATGTTATTGGGGTCAGGAATTTATACAAATAACAGAAGAACAGTAGAAGTCATTAAATTATTTAGGCCCTCTTCAAGCTGTAGATTTATAATAGATGCATTAATAGAAACAACAGGTTAGAGCAAGTCAGCCCCAAAAAGTCATTATTTTTTTAAACCAGATCAATGAACTGAGAAAAGAGGCCGTACATATCTTGTAGTGAAAAAAACCCACATGGTTAAAAAAAAAAAAAAAAAGAGTAGTCAGTAAGGAGAAGAAATGTGAACTACATTGTGCTAGAAAGTGTCTTTTATGTACAACATCCACTTTGCTGTGTCCTCTTTACACTTCCTGCCTCGTTCCCTATGAGTAACTCTAGCTTGTGATGGCCAAGATAGCTGAGACCTTTCATCCTCTTACCTCAGCAGTTTGAAAAGATAACCCAGTGTGACCTCCATCATGTAAGAGACAGAAAGAGGCTAGATAGAGTTGGCTGCTTCATTTCAGGTGATTCAGAAAAGAAATCCAGGGATGCTCTTAGTGTTCCTATTCAGAGAGTGCTACCCTTAAGTCCCAATCCCCTGGGGCTAGAAAATCTACTTGCTTAGTTCTCACTGGCTTTGCAGGGTGTAGCTGGAGGTTGAAATAGCACTTTTTCTATAGTATAGTAGTTTCTCAGCAGCTCCATGCCCCCCAAACATCCCTGATCGACGCACATCCTATATGGTCATAGAATTGAAGAATCTGCTATTGCTTCTAAATGTTATAATCGTACTCATAGTACTATTTATATGATAGATTAAAGATGGCTGCAAATTGTTTGTCACCACACCCCCATTAAAGGGTGATGTTTAATTGCCTCCCTTTGAATCTGGGCTGGACTGAATGACTTATTTGACCAAGAGAAGGTGTCAAAAGGGACATTTTGTAACTTCTGAGGCTATCTCATTAGACCCTGTGACTTCTGCAGAGATGAATTTCTTCTCTGGGAAACAAGTCACTCTGCAAAACAAATAACTCTGTGAAAAACCCAACCCACTGCAGAAACCACTTTTGATCTTTCTGGTTTTTGTAGCCACTCTGGTGAACAGCCCGAACTGAGCATCTGGCTGAAAACTAGCATCCTTTCCCTACACTAATGGCATCCTAGCCAAGTTCTAGACAGTTGAGCTGAAAAAAAGCCATCCTAGGAGTGGATGCTCCAGTCAATACCACATGGGTCAGAGACAAACTATCCAGCTGAGCTCTTCCTGGAAGCCTAATGCACAAGGTAAAATGGTTGACGGCATTAAGTTTTGGTGTAGTCTCTTTCACAACCATAGATAATTTCCTTAGTAATGCTAGAAATAAACACCATGGATTGAGCCATTGCTGTTTATCAGAGAATGTTTTTAGGGGTTTATATACACTATTTCATTGTATCTTCACAATAACCTTAGGATTTTAGAGCCTTTATTATTCCCATTATACATAGGAGGAAGTTGAGGTAAGGAAAGTGACCTAGATCACATAGCCAGTAATTGGCAGCGATGCAGTCAGACAAAATTTTTTCTTAATCGCTTCCTTCTTTTATAGCTCTGTGCCTGTGTTGATATCAATCTGTAAAAACATATTCATTGTTTTGCTTGGAATAACCTTTCTAATCATCACCCTTCAACTGACAAATATTTTCTGATCCTTTCTGGTCTAGCTCTATAATTATAATCATTTTGTACCCAGATCCATGTAAATTCCCCATAGCTGGTACACAGGCACTACGCTACGTATACTAACAGCATAAAAATAAGCAAGTTACTCAACCTCTGAGGCTCAGTTTTCTTATACTTAAAATTGGTTGAAATGAATTCCATATAGGTTTGTTGCAAAGATTAAATGAGGTGAGAGATGCTAAAGTGTGTCATATACGGAAGACCAGGATGTATGCACTAACCACTATCAAAGCTGAGTTACAGGCCTAAAGGATGACAGCCATAGTGAATCACTTTTCACTGTGTTGTGTGTCTGGGTATACTGAGTTGCCTAAGGCACTATTTGTGTCCTCAAGAAGGTCGTAGGTCAGTGGGACAAAAGGCAAGTAAAAGAACCAATATATTAATGAGATTCATGGTAGGATAAATGGGGGCATAGAGTCTTTGAACCTCGGAAAGTGGCTCTTCATCCTTGTGAGGTGGCAGTCATAAAAATTTTCTTGGAGGTAACACCAACAGAATGAGAAGGTATTAGTGAGGTTGAAAATGAGGAAAACCAAGTATTCCAGATAAGAATGAACTTGAGCAAAAATATAAAGAAATCTAAGTGTAGGACATGGCAGGGGGTATCAAGTGACTTGGTGCCTTAGGAGCATAACAAGATTCAGGGGCAGGTGGCCTAGGATAAAGAGGCAGAAGAGGAAGTCAGAGAGAACTTTGAATTCCAAGATGAAACTTTATGCTAAAGTCAATGAGAGGTTATCAAAGGCTTGAGAATAATGAATGTGGATAAATAATGAATCTGCATTGTAGAACAATTACTTTGGGAACTGTTTCACACTGGGCAGGACTGAACATAGAGAGACTGACATGATTTTGCAGTGTTCTAAAAATGGGTGATGACAGTGTGAGCCAGGGGCATCACAGTGGGCATGAGGGATGCCAAAGCCAACAGAAAGAAGGAAACTTAGTGACTGGTTGACTAAGAGGGAACAAGGCGGGGAAGGAATCTGAGTTAGTACCTTGACTTCTCACTTGGGTGACTTAGCTCATGATGGCACCCCACAATCAAATAGAACTAAAATAGTGGGGAGGGGGACAGTTTCTTTCCACCTCCTTGGGGGCAGTTCTGTATGATGGGGAGGACAATAGTTCTCACAGTCTCCACCTGGACAGTCACAGGCCCCACAAGAGCACACATCCAAGAAGGTCATTACAGCCTATCAACACCTGTGATGAAAACTGAACTCTAATTGTGCCAGACCCATTCTGGCATAACAAGTGCAGTTTTTAACATAATGCACTGCTGGAGTGAAGGTGTCAGAAAAGCAGGGGGTGAGAGAGGTAATCTGAGACTTCAAAGAAGAGAAGATTGAAGCCATTTTCCGTGGCTGGAAATGAGTCATTTGTCAGCATCGCCAATGAGCTGTCAGTTTCTCAGGGAGAGATGACTTGGCACTCGAGGGGGAGGTCTGGTGAAGATGTCAACCTCCAGTCACCAGAGGCCATATATGGGGTAAGAAGTGTCAGTCACGTCACCCCTTGTCCTGACCTGGGTCAGAGGGAAACCAAGGTCATGTCAGAGAATTTAACATCCTAACCAAGGAAACTTGTAACCTGCCTCTGTCAGGAGGGAACTGATGTGCTCAGCATTATTAAAGACAGTTTGGAACGTTAATTCCCTGGGAGATTTGCACTTTAAAAGAACAGTGAGAGGGCAACATTTAGGAAAAAGAAACTAAGAGGGTAAGAGTAGCTTGTGGCACATGAAAGAAGAATTTTTGAGCCTAAGGTCACAGAAAAAGGACCACGTAGGTGAACACCCTTCTCTCTATGCTATTCAAGTCTGGGGAGGAATTTCAGTTTAAACAGCTTGAAAGCCATTCCAGTGAGTGACAGTCTGCTCTCAATGCAGGGATCCTGTTTTTAAAGCCACTGTATTACCACTGTATCCCTCCCCCATTATACTTAGGCACTGGAGCCACAGGCTCCTCCAAGGTGGTCCTGCTGCCTCCATTGCTCTATTTTAATACATTTTCCTTTCAGCAACCATAATGATTATTTTAAACTTAAAGTGAATCTTCCTCTTGTTCACAACGTCCTCCCAGACTGCATGCTCTAGTCTCTACCAACGTATACAGTTTCAGTCTGAAGGGAGACACCTTCTTCCCTGTTCTCTGCAGTCCAGCTGCACTTGTCCTTTTTAGTTTCTTAAATGTGATGAGGTTTTGCCTCTCTCAAGATCACTGCGTAGATTAGTCTCTCTTCTTGGATACTGTCTCATCCTCAGCTCATCTTAAACATCGATTCTTCAGAGAGGTACTTCCTGACTCTGCCTGACCATCAACACATACAGATTGTTTTGTCTCATAACATCTTCTCTTCCTTTGTAATGTTTACGGTTATTTTAATATTGATATTGGCTGTATTCTGAGATCTCATTTTGACCCTGAACTCTAGAAGAGCAAAGATAATGCTTGTCTCTTCTTCCCACTGCATCTTCATGCCTAGAACAGTGTAGGTTAAATAAAGAAATGAGGAAATGGTTAAATAGGTCTTCAGTAATTCTGGTAGTAAGAGAAGTTTGGGACTCCAGGCAACAGGAGACATCACAAAAGTACCAAATGACTTGTAGGCAGAGACAAGCAAGAAATCAAGAAAACTTATCAATAATTTTCCTGCCCCTTTAAGCTCTGCCTCCCATTCACACTTTCTGTGCCAGGAGAGCTTTAAGGGAAAAATGTAACAAAACACTTTTCATTAGACCAATGGTTCTCAAAATTTCCAGAAGAGCTTATTAAAACACAGATTACTGGCCCCAGCCTCAGTGTTTCTGATTCAATGTGTCTTGGATGACATTTGAGAATCTGTATTTTTCAAAAGTTCACTGATGGTGTTGCTCCAGGAACCACACTTTTAGGAAGAGTGAATTAGAGCATATACTTTAAGGGGTAAGGGCTCTGCTTTCCACATTTATTATTGTTACTTATAGATGTTGTTATATAAACATATCTATTTTCACATAGTACATGCTCAAAAAATATTTATAAATGTAAATGAAAGAATTAGGGTGGGCACCTGTGCCCATCATCTGGTTCTTGCCCTAGGGCCAACTCCTCTTCTCTTATCCATCTCTGTCCCATGTCAGATGATCAACGCTACCTCAGTGTCCACTCCAACCAACCACTTGACATTCTCTAGGTAGCCTTTATATTTATCCATCTTCCCAGAGACACATGATCTATTCTTATTGTTTTAGTTTCTACAAAAACCCTAATCATACCTGATGAACCTCTCAAGTCACAGTGTTAACCAGTAAGAGAGGACCAACATGTCACATCTCGAAGAAAAAATTTATTATAATATCTGATTGAACATTTGTATCTAAAGAGTGCTAATTAATGGTGACAGTCAGTTTCTAAAATCATAGCTTGCTGGCTGAAATAAGCCGTCATACACACTATTAAAAATGTTTTATTTAGCAAACTATAAAGCATTACAAAGATTGTGAAGCAGGCAATGCTACGATAGCTTAATAGTAAAAATGACTTCTCTGTACTTAAATCATCCATGTGTGTGGTATTAAATGATGTGTTCATTAAAGCAGTACCTTATCAGTCCTACAAAGATTTTCACTGAGAAAATATTTTGACATCGTAAGTTGACTTGCTATTTATAACTGAAAAAATAAATGCATGCATACATACATAAGTATGGATACAGGTAAAGATGCATGCATATATATTTTTTTCTCATGAAATGCTAAAATCCCAGTTTTTCTTACCTCATTCCATTGAATTCATATTAAGTTTCAAGAATAAGAATTAAGTTTGATTCAATGAAATATAACCTAATACAACAAGCATTATCTGTTCTCATATATATTCTATTGTGTCTTGCCTCATGCTCATGAAATTATTTAGTAACATTTCTAAAGAATAACTTCTGCTATGTCAAGCTAGAATCTATTGAAGATTTAAAGTGATTCTTTTTTTTTTTCCTTTAATAATAAAGCATCACAATCCTTGAGCAATTTACCAGGGTGATTTAATTTAGAGTCACTTCCATGGTTTCCTATAGTTCTATCCTAAATCTCTAGCTGAACAGTGTTACACATTGATGAAAAATGTTCTACCCTATGTCACATATACACATAATATTCAATTTCAGCATTGATACTCTCATTTACAGGCTTAGCTCTACTTATGGAAAATAAAACATTTCTTCTTGAGCCAAATAGGTAATTTTGACTGTGAGAAATGAGGAAGAAAACGATTGTACTGAAAACATGCTTTATGCCAGGTGCTCTTTGCATATTAGTAATGATCCACACACCAACCCACAGAGATAGAAATCATTGTTCCTTTTGGGAAGATTAAGCAAAAAGCCAGGGAAAAAAAAGAAAAACGAAAGGTTAGGTCTAGGAGTAATCATAAGCTTAAGGTAACACATCTAACAAATGACAAAGAATGGATTCTTTGAAGAAACAGGTTCATTTGTCACTAAAACCTATGTGGTATGTTTGAGCAGGGTCCTTGCCCGCAGTAGAACCTCTTATGGCTGCTGCATGTAGTTTTGAAAATAACAACCAAGAAACTTGAGGAGTCAGATATAGTCTTTCATTTGTTTAGCTGCAAGGGGACTGTGTTAGGTATCTTTTTCTCTGTTATATTTCAAGATAAAAGATTGTATACCACTTTCCTGAAACTCCTCTGGGATGCTTTTAATCCCCATATCCTTCCTTATGTTGTATCTAATTCTGAGAAGCAAATTCAGTCCCTCTAATCCATGAATGTTTCCCTGATTCTATCACTGGAAGTAACTTTATTTTATTTTTTAATTATTTTTGAATTCTGTGCCTTTCATCTGGAATTTAACTTTTTGTAATTTGACTTATACCTATTTCATGTCCAGGGATATAAAAATTGATGGAAGAGATGTAGAAGGCTGAAATTTGGGCTGAAACAAGTTTCATTAGTTTGAATAAACATTAGTTTTGTCCAATCTCTCACTTCTCCACAAAATGAGAGAGTGAGAGAGAGACAGACAGACAGACAGATAGACAGACACAGAGGCAAATTATGTAATTGGTATTTCCAAACAATCCTCTCTAAAGCTCATTTTTTCCTTTGTTAAATGAGAATAAAACTACTTTCCTCACCTCTCTCACAGGGTTAATATGAGGATCAGATGAGATAATGAGATAATATATAAGGAAGAGTGCTTTAAAAATTCTATCATTATTATTACTGTTAGGGCACCGACAAAAGCTGTAACAAAAATCTATGAATCCTTGAACTATCTGAAAAACTCTCTTTAAGTTAAAACTTTCTTAAGACTCTCCATGAATATCATATTTGCTTTTCTTGTTATCTCTAATCCTGAATTCCTAGTAAAGTCTGATTTATTTGGACATCTTAATATTTTAGAATCAGTGAAGATTTTAACAAGTATCTGACTATTTGTAATAGATTTTGTAGGCAGTAAAAATTGAAAATAAAGTTACCAATGGGAGTGGGAAAAAGATGGTTTAAACTATCAAAGAAATCAGACATCATTCAAGAGTTCTTAAATTTTATTTAGTCATATCCAATTACTAGCCAAAAATACACAAATCATTAGTATTTATATTCAGTTCTTCATATCTCAATAAATTCACATGTACTAAAATGGCATTTAAATATGAAGATAGTCTAAACCTCTCTTCTCCCAATGCAGGGGATTTGAACACATCAGCAGACTAGCAGTTAAACTTTTCATTTGTAAAAGAAGTTGAACTAGATTAGGAATAGAAAAAAAACACAGCAAGTTGATCCAACACTGTCTAACTCCTTGTCCATGGCAGACATCACTAATGAATTACAGTGCTTTCCCACTGAGCTAGGTAGAAGCTTCAAAATCATTCTCTTTTCTGCCCCCAGCAGCTGCTATCAATCAATTGGAACTATGCCATTCATTGTAGGATTAGATGATTTCTAAGATTTTGTTGTCTAACTGACGTATTATAAGCATATAACTGCAATGAGTTTGTCTAACTCCTAAAATTCTTTGTCAAAAAAATAATTGGTTCTTTTTTTCTGTAAAGGGATGACACATTTCAATATGTGTGTTTCATTCAGTTGACTGTCTTCTCTGTTCCCCATTCTGTGAATGGCCCCCGTGTCTCTCAGTAAGAGATTCCAAGTAAATGCAACCACCCAGCAGGAAGCCCTGTTTAGCAACTCTAACAAGCTTGAGGAACTTGTTTCCTCATTAGAAACAACAAAAGTTTCCTATGTGGTGAATACACAAGTTCTGGGCACAAGTCTGATGGGGCACTCTACCTGAACAGAATATTGAAGCATAAGGAATACAAATGAAAAGCAAATACTTGGTAATGATGGGATCTATCATTCATCTTGACTGTAGGAGATACAAATTCTATTCCTTTGCAATGTGTTATCTAGGTTAATAGACTTTCACCCTAGGAGCGGAAAGACTTTACCTTCTAAATGATGAACTCCTACTGTGTGTATTACATCATTTAACTCACAATAATACTAGTTGACATGAATGAAACTTTTCATATATGTCAGGCGCTGTTCTAAATGCTTTACTTGAATTAACTCATTTAATCAACACAAGAAGTCTTTACAGTAGTCACTACTAGTATCTTTAACAAATAAAAAAATGAGGCAAAGAGGTGAAGCAGCTTGCTCAAAGTCATACAGTATGTGGAACAGCTTGTATTTGAATCCATAAAGTCTGGCTGCAGGATCTAAGCTTATAACCGCTGTATTATTCTACCTTATGATTGGTTACACTTATTTTTCTAACAAGTAAAGCAAACTTCAGAGCCTATTACCTCTCAGCCAGAAAGCAGCACAGAGTTGGACAATAGGGCAGGGCCAGCACTTTTTATCTGTTGTCTCATTTAATCCTTGCTACAACCCCAGTGTGGGGCTGATATTTTCTTCACTTAACAGATAAAGAAAACAGAGGTTCTCAGGGGACTATAACTTGCTGGTGATCACACAGCTAGTAAATAATGGTGCCAAACTTTAGATAAAGCAGCCTAAATCAAGAATGCACATGATTCTAAATCCTCAGGGAGTTGACAATCAGATCTAAAAAAAAGGAATGGTTCAAAGATGAAAAAGGGCTTCCAGGTCTGGTAGACCAAAAACCTCAAGGGACAGTGTGAACAGAGGACAGGTTGCTCAGAGAAAGATCAGAGAGGTGGGACTGTTTTAAGAATGAGGTAGAATAGCTGGCTCCTTAAGGGTAAGTGGAGGGTAGGTTAATGGGTTTTTAAAGAAAGACAACTGTCAGCATCTGCTGTGGGAGTGTTTATATGTATGTGAGTCACAGTTAAGGATGGCTAGTAAGGTGATGGGCAGCTAGTAGTCAGTCCCCTAAGAGGCACTAATAATCAATTTGTAAAGGAAAGAAAAATTCATTGAAGGTATCTGTTTGTTCAAAATCTACTTAATAACTGCTTCTTCAAGTGCACTGAAAATGTTTCTGAGTCTTACTTTAGAGCTTGGAAAGATCTTAGAAGTTGCTTTTCCCTAATTCATTCTCATTCTCCCTTCCCTCCCCTTCCCTCTGCCTCTCTGCCTCGCTTCAGTATCTCATGGTATTCTTGGAACTACTTTTTAGCCTTTAAAATGTTTTGTTCTTTAAGCAGGGCTTTTAAGAATTGTGATCCTTAGTGTATTTTCATTTTCATTCCATTTCAGCCTTTTAATATCTCGGCAGTAAATTGCTCTTAAGTTCATTCCTGTCCATCCCCCTACCCCATTTTTTTTTAATAATTGGATTTATACTTCTTCTTTGCTTTCTACTTTTTATGATATGTGTGTGTGTATTTACATACACATATATGCACACACACACATATATATCTACAAAGATAAAATGTATACATATATAGGTTACATACACATTCACTACTTACAGTTTTGGAGTTTGGGGGTTGTTGGGTTCTGTTTCCCAATCATAAACAATGTTTCTATTCTACTTCCATCCTCTAGAGAGGACCAATAAAATTTGACTCATAAAGAGAGAAAGAGGGGGAAAAAATCCAGGAGGCAAAAGTAATATGGGGAGAAAATGAAAGAGATTTAGTGTAGCTATCAACAGACTGTTGTGCTGTCTTTAAGAGTCTGTTGAAACAACATAATAAAAGGTAATAAAGGTTAGATTTATAGCCCACCTGGCATAAATGGCTGCCTGCTTGTATCTTGCCCACTCATAGTCCACTGTGGGGCTTTGTCTTGGGAGTGAGATCTTTTCCCTAGAAATCACCTTCCCCCCTGGACTTAAGAGACATGGGTGGGGTAACCGTGAGAGCACCCAAATTAGATTGACAGGTGAATTAAATATCCCTCTGACTTCTTTCTTCCTTTCTGTGTCCTGGGACTTAATGACACAGCTTTGTTTCTTTTAAATGCTGTATTTGTTTCAGTTTGCCTGGGAAAGTCCTCAGTGATTCACTAAAATAGGCAAAGGGAACTTCTAACCTTGACAATGTTCAGATCAGCTCCTAGGGAATCAAGGGCTTATTGTTTCCTCCATGAAATTCAAATAAATCCCCATGAACTTCTAAATCAGCACTAATTGGTCTCTTGAGAGGCAGGTGGAACACATTCCCAGGTAGTTTGGGAAAATCAAAGATCAAGAGCACAAAAGGAAGAGTGATGTCTACTCACAAAGGTTTGGGGACTCTGTTCTGGATAACAGATGCAAAAGGGGTTAGTCTCCTAAATCTATAGTGCTCTCTGATCCTTGGTGGGTGATTAGAAGAGAAACTTTTCATCTATCCATTCATTCATTCTTTCATTTATTCATCACATTTGCTCAGCATCTACTTTGTTCCAGTCTTTGTGCAGTGACAGGCGTACACGAGTAGGCGTACATGAGTAGGGCTCTACCCTGAGATCCCAGTCTAAGGGAGGAGACTGTCTCCCTCTCCATCAAAAGACTATAAATGCAGTGTTAAGTCTATAATGTTGCTAAATACGTACAAGTTTCAGATGGTGCAAAGGGCAGGTAAGGACCAGACTAAGCCTGAGTCTTGGAGGGTTTCCAAGTAGAGCTGGCCCTTGAGCCCTGATTCAGGTATTTGCTTGAATGGATAAATAATTGATAAGTTGAAAGCATAGGGAGAAAGGAGGAATGAAAAGTTAAGGGTTCGAGATCTAACTGCCACTCACTGTGAGATCGTGGGCAGGTCCCCTCCTGTCCCTCCCCCTCAGTTTTCCCCACCCACGCACAGAGACAGTTGTCTGTCTCTAAGTCCTCTTCCACCTCTGACATCCTGAATTACATCCAGCAGCATAAAAGGATATCAACACTTTTCCAGTTCTGAGTTCTTGGTAGCAGGTCCAAGACTCCCTTCTGTCTCTCTAGAAAAGAAGCCCCATTTTCTTCATATTGTGAGTTTTCTCTCTGTTTCTAGACTTGGTCTATCTGAGTGACTTTGGGAAGCTCTGCTTTGCAAGATAGAGTTACAGACACCCCAGAATAGTGGTTGAGACCAAGAAAGAGGGAAGCTAGGAAATTTGGGTGGAGGATCATGGAAATGGAGCCACTGGGGGAAACAGCATGGGGGAGGTATTCTAGCAGCAAGGCACTGAGCCTTGGAAGGGAGACCTTATTACTAAAGTATGAGTCATGGTAATAGGCTGAATAAATTCCCACGAAGTCAGGGCTAACCATGTCCACTGGAGCCTGCATCCTGTTTCTCTTTTTCTAATTTCTTGGCCTCTTTCTCTTCCTCTTGTTTCTTCTGTTTGTTTTCTTTTCCCTCTTTGCTTCTTCTCTTTTTTTCTCCTTTCCCTTTTTCTTTCCTTATCCAAGCTTGCTAGTAAGTAACCAGATGACTGAGCCCCCTGCTTCATTGTCACCTTTAAGGAACCCTCACAACAACCTTCTGATGGAGATATTTTTGAGGAGATTAAAGTTCAGAACAGCTAATTAGTAAACTGGAGTCACACAGCTACTAAGTAGATTTGAGATTTCATCCCAAATTATGTCTGAAGTCAGGTTTCCTACACAGACTTTGGAACTGCAGTGTGGGTGGAAAACGATCTTGGTTCATTGACAATATAACAGGGTGGGATATATCCTCCTAAGTCAAAGGATTGTGGAAAAGTTATCATAGTAAGCTTGTCAGCCCCCTCCCCTCCACTCCCTAAAGACTGGTTTACTTAACAAACATTAAGTAATCATCATATGCAGGCATTATCTTTGGTGCTGAGGATACAGGACCAATGTAATTTCCATGTGGAAATTATATTCTCATGGGGGTGACAGTCAATAAAAAACTAATAAAGTACATTTATCATATAATGAGCTCTGATGCAGGTGTCAGTGGCTATAGAAATGGGTTGGAAAGATCATAGAATAGGTGAAAGCAAACATTTGAAATTGTTATAATTTTGGTGTTTATAACGTGAGATGTGAAAATCTGTTCTATGATTTAGTTTGAGCCTAACTTCTGCCTAAATCTCTCAGAATGGGGTACACTATCAGCCCACAAAATATCCTAAGATTCTCATACCAAATACTCTCTGAGCTAATTTTGGTTGCTCAGAGACTCAAAAGGCCACTGCCACACAACAAAGAACTGTAGCTACCATTACACTCTGCCTTCTCTTTATGGAGAATTTCAGCGTACACTGAGTCTCCCAAATGGAGCTATTTTCTTTCCTTTCCTTTCATTCAGCCTTGCTCTCGGCCTGTGGCCGGGCACTGTCATAAGCTCAGTTGCCTGTGTAATGGGCAGTGGCCATCTGGGGACCTTGCCATCTGGCAAACAATTTCAGCTTTTAGTTACGATAGCTATCCAGTGTCTCATGTTCCTATTCACTACTGGGGAGGGTGATTATACGTATCTTTTTATTTGGAATAGAGAAGGGCTCAGAGAGGGCAAAGGAAGTACAAGATGGCTGCCTATGTGACTTCAGTCATACTTCATTCCATATCTAGAACACCTGTTGTCTCTATATACAAATCTCACCACTCTTTCAAAACTCATTCCAAATGACCTCTTCTCCAGGGAGCCTTCTTTAATAGCACCATGACCTACACATCTTCTGAAGTCTCATAACAAAATCTGCCATAGCCAAATTGGCCGGAATTCACACTCCAACGTCCATGATGTACCAGCCATAAACCTTAACTTTGATTATCTGTCACCATTGTACTTCCCACCCCACAATGTCTTCTGCAGTGTGACTTTGCCATGTCCTCATTACAAACTGGAATCTACTTTCTAAGTTAATCTACACTTTCCTTATCGACACCAATAGAATATGGTAGAAGTGACACTGTGTGACTTCCAGAGCTATGTCAGTATAACTCAGTTGTCATCAGAAGGCCAAGCCACATGGAGAGGCCAAATGTAGATGTCATATGGATAGTCCCATCTCAACTCAATCCCAGCTCAGGATGCAGACCTGGAGTGAAGAAATCTCTTGATGATTCCAGCCTCCCACCATTTGAGTATTCACCACTGCTCCTAATATCATGTGGCAGAGACAAGCTGAACTAACTGCACCCTGTCCTAATTCTTATCTCACGGAAGTCATGAGCAGAATAAAATGGTTTTATGCCACTATGGTTAGATGGTCTATTAGGCAGCAACAGACGACTAGAATAGGATTTTAGTTTTTAAATCAGAAAGATGGGGTGATATTGCCAACTTTAGCAGGTCCAGAACACCCCCACCCCATCTGCAGTTTGGTTTTCCATGGTTTTATTTACCCATGGTCATCTATAGTCCAAAGATATTAAATTAAAAATTCCAGAAATAAATAATTCATAAGTTTTAAATTGTGTGCCCTTCTGAGCCACATGATGAAATCTCTTGCTATCCTGCTCTGTCCCACTGGGGATGGAAATCACCTCATTGCCCAGCATATCCACTCTGTCTATGCTATCTGCTGGTGAGTCACTTAGTAGCTGTCTCAGTTATAAGACTGGTAATGAGAGAGAGAGAGAGAGAGAGAGAGAGAGAGAGAGAGAGAGAGAGAGAGAGAGAGAGAGAGAACATTCATATAACTTATAATACAGTATATTGTTACAGTTGTTCTACTTAATTATTATTATTATTAATTTCTTACTGTGCCTAATTTATAAATTAAACTTTATTGTAGGTCTGTACGAATAAGAAAATCATAGTACAGATAGAGGTAATGACCATCCAAGGTTTCAGGCATCCACTGGGGGTCCTGGAATCTATCTCCTGTGGGTAAGAGGGGGAATACTGTAGCTGAAAATTAAACAAAATAATATATGCAAAGTACCTGTCAGTGTCCGACATTTAGAAGACATTTAATAAATATAATCCCCACCACCACCTTCTAACTATAGCAGTTTCAACTGTCTACGTGTCTTACTAGAATTTTTGCTCCTCTAGGGCAGGGGTTGAATCATATTCAAATTGTAAGCTCTGCATTACCCTGCATTATACTGTTATGTACATAGTATGTGCTTTAAAATATTTTGTTGAATAAACAGTTGAATATATAAATACAAATAACCCTGGATTGGGAGTCAAAAGCTTTTGTTATTAGCTGTGTGATCTTGGTTATGTCCCCCTCCCTCTGGGGGTTATTTTCTTATGTGTAAAATGAGAAGGCTTAGACTGAAAGGGGGATACTGTGGACAGCTAAGGAAGACCCAGCAACTTTTCTCAAATTCTTGAGCTGTAGTTGGGAAGAAGAGAATATCTGTCTGTTTGTCTCTCACATGGGATGGTCAGGGGCCTGGATGGGCTACACAGGCACAAAGTGATGAAGAACTATCTAAAGAATCAGAAATGCTCAAAGCTTAAAGAAGATGTCTCGTGAACTAGCAAACACTTTGCCTCTACAGGTGCTGGTGTGGGAAACAGTGTTTTCTTGCAGCTCTGCTGCAGAGGGAAAATGTTGGACTAAGTAGATTCTCTTCTCTACATTCTTACTTCTATCGCTAGGTGACCTCTCCAGTTCCAAAGGTTTTCAAATTTGCAAAAGATCTGCTGACTTTATGATATTTTCTGTAATTCCTAGCTCGGTGAGTCTGAAATGGTCTAGATGGGGATCTGGCAGGTGTGGCAGCCTGGAGTTGGGTCACCTGGGGACAGCCCAGCTTGTTTATTTCAGTGATGCAGAGAAAGGGAGAAGGAGTGGGGAAGTTAGGGGAGGAATATTGATCAGGGACTGAATTTTAAGTGCACTTCCACAGATGATTAAAGGGCCATGATTAATGGTCTGTAGAAGCTCACCAGGGAAGCACTGAGTGTAGAAAACTGGAAAAAAAAAAGCGCTAGAAAGTGTGGGTACAGAGACTCTTATCTAGGGTGGGAGCTTAGAGTCCATAAGTTAGGTTTGCCATTCTTCATAGAAACCCGTACATTTATCAGGTGAGAATTGGTTATACTGCATTAGCAGACAACCTCCAAAGATTTTAGGATTAACATTACTGAAGTTTAATTCTCACGTTACATAAAGTCCATGCCTCTCTTGAGGACAGTAGCTCAGCTATCCAGGCAGCTTGGGTTTTATGGCTCCATTTCCTCAACATGAGAATTCAGCAGGGGAAAGGGGGACTGGAAGAGCTTGCATTAACAATGAAATGCTTTATGTCATCAGGTGGCCCTTTCTAATGATAAAGATCCAGAAAGGGTAGTCCTTCTCTGTGTACAGGAGGAGAGGAGGGCAGGATATATGCACGCATGAACAGTTTCTAGTATAGGAGGAAAGAGAATGAGAAAGGAAAAGAAACTCACAACGTATTTGAGGGGCGAGGACAAAGCAGTCTCACTGAGTTTCATTCTACTCATCTCTCAAAGAAAGGTAAACTTATCTACCATACTAAGGACATTGTGAAGATTAAACAAGAAAATGCACGTATCTCTAACCCTAGCGCTTTGTGAATGGCAAGTGTTTTTTTTTTAAAAAGAATATTTTTATAACTGGTGTTTATATTACCAACAAACCATAAAATGATAGATTTTACGGGGAATGAATGACTATCTGGTGTAGCTTTCTTTCTGATATAAAAATTTCCATTATAGTAGATTATCCTAAATATGACTATGAGAATTGGCTGGGAAGATACATACATATACAGACTGATTCAGAAGAATTAGAACAGGTGTTTTTCCCTGTCCATATTTGGGGTCCTGAAGCTTTTACATTAGCCTCAGAGGATGCACCAGATAAGATATTGACAGTATGGCTGGATGTTTCAAAATGCACAGGTCAGTTGCAAGAAATCTGATGCCACTTTTGGGGACTATAGCCTAAAGATAGTTGCGTTTTTCCTGGATGTGGCATTATTTTGAAGTCGATCTTTCGGACTTATCTGTTTCTGCCATCTCTGTTCCGTTCCAGTCATTTGTATCCCCTTTCACCATGTGTATCTGCATTTAGAGCTGTATCTGAAACATTCATGTGATCTTTCATTGGTGCTTTGATTCACTTATTCATTTATTTATTTATCCATTTACCCATCTATTTATTCTTTCATTTCTTTTCATGGACTTGTCTAATCTTTTATTCAGAAAACAAATATTTATTGAGCACCTACTATATTCTGGCCACTGTATTAGGCACCAGGGATTCTAAGGGGGGAAAAAAATGTGCACAGTGTGCTGAGGGATGCAGACAAGCAAATGCATGATTATGAAAAATAATATTAACTGGAGTACAGAGTTGAAAATCTCAACTAGCCTGAGAATTGGTGGGTGGAAGAAGACTTCTTAAAGAAGATGCCAGTCCAACTTATTCTTAAAGGAGAATTAGTTTAAGTGGGGAAGGTGAGAAGGGCGTTCTAATAGAAATGGCATATAAAAATATACTGAGACAGTCGATAGCCTGGTGACCATGAGCGACCTGTTTAATCTTTACCTCACAAAATGACTATTACAATTAAATATGATAATTAAAAAATGAGTCTAATGGAGTATCTGACACACGATAGTCACTAGAAAAATACTAATTCAACCTTCCTTTCTTTACGATTGTATTATTTGCCTTTCTAGTCCCATAGTGCCTAGCAGAAAATAGCTGTTCAACAAAGTTTCCTTAAATTTAATTCAATCATGTGCCACACAGTCTTGGGTTTAACTTTCTTTTCTTTCTATGAGAAAACGGAAGGCCAAAAACAAGGCAGCTTCTCGTCAAAGCCTCCCCATCCTTCTCTGCTCAGGGAAATGACGACTGCTGTCTCTACTAGAGTTTCTCTGCCTCTGGGGAAATCTCATCTCATGTAAACCCCCGCAATTAAAGGCTCCCCGCCCCTGCACTGGAGCTGAATTCTGCTGCCCTAGATTTACACCCATTTGATTGTGAGGAGGTAATCATGGGGCTGCTACAGCTGACAGCTTGGCAAAGACATAAAGAGATCCTGAATACATTTTTGGTTTTGGTAGCAGGGGTCCCCCTCTTACCTCATAGCTCCACTTCCTGTCTGCCTGCACACTCGAGCTCAAGGCACACAATCTGGTTTCTTCATTTGTTTTCCAAAAATTGTATAAGTCAGTTAAGACACAGACATATGCCTTTTTGATCAATGAAGATTGTGAGACTTCGAGAACTAAAGCATTTGACTTAGGCCAAGGGCGTGACCAGTAACTGGTCATAGACAACCACTGGAGTCTGTCACTTCGTGATTTTGTTGCCTCCATAGGGAAAACCAAGAAAAAGCAAAAAAAAAAAAAAAAAAAAGAGTTTTTCTTTTGAGATTATCTGGTTCTGATATGTGTGTGTACAAACATAAAATATTAATTCAAATTACATAATAAAATTAACTTTTAAAAAGTATTATGAATATATGCATATGGTAAATATATATATATATATATATATATATATATATATATATATATATATATATATATATATATATATATATATATAATACAGTAAATAAAGCATAAAGAAGAACATCAACATCCAGAGAGCCACAGTGATGGGTTAGCCCAGGGATGCAGGATCACCCAGTGTTGCCTTGACTATTGTGTTGGTGAGGATTTCTATTGCTGTCCTTCATGGACATGTGCACAGAAAGGCAGGTTTCCCAGGAGGTAGGTTTTTTATCTTTCCTACAGGCAATACTCGCATGGGCGGTACAGTTCACAGGAAGCACCTCTGCTCCAATTGTCCTCCTGTATTTTCTGTCTTGATGAAAAATGACCAGTTATTATTTCCTTACCTTTCAGGTCTGGGAGGCCTGAAAGAAATCAGTAGCCACATAAAATAGCTGCTGTTATTGTAACAGCCTTTTCATCGATGGACTTAAGTGTGAGGCGTTTGGTATTGATTGCTAGCATCCGTCCTGGGCAGGCTGTGCGGTAGGAAAAGCGACGATAATGGTGGAAATGGCACCACCATGGGCTCCAGCACGCTGAGCAGATTCCCTGACATGGCACAAAGAGTGTGTCTGGGCTACAGAAGCATCTTCCTTTGCAGATAAACGTGCACCTGCAAAAGGTGTTTTCAAAGGCAGACTCTGTAGAACAAATGTGCTGCTTTCTTACTGAATTACTTTCGGACTTGAGAGATTTGAAACTGTCTTTTCCAATTTGATATTCAGTTGGCTTCTAATTCTTTATCTTTCGGCATTTTTGGCTCTCATTCTCTGCAACCCTCACTTAAATGCAAAAAGTGAACCAATAATGGAGCATGCTTTATGTCTGAAATGAGTCCTGCAATAGAATACAACACTTTTGAATATTTATCTTCACTTCCTTCCTTTTTTTCTGTGTTTTATATTTCCCTCTTCCTCTCTCTTTCATGCTTGGATTGTTTTCTCTCACTCTTTTGATCTTCAGAACACAAAAACAAAAACAAAAATAGAATGTCCCACATTCAAAACAACAAGACGTTAAGCATCGTGGGAAATCAAAAGTTGATTATGACATAGTGTTTGGCATCAGAGAAACCCACTGATGTAAAATCTACAGATATGTGTACGTTATCATAAGTAAGTGTTTCTTCAGAGGGGAGGTCAAAGGTAATGGAGAGAAGGGGTTAGTTAGATTTAGAGGACAAATTAAAATAAGATGACTAAAAATAAAAAGCTGAGCAGAGGGAGAAGTCAGAGATGACTCAGAAGTACGTCTCAGTCACTCAAAGTTTCATTAGACCACTGATGGAAACAGAAGTCATAATAGAAAATCAATTCTGTTACCCAAGTACAAATGGCCAGACATGTATTAGGGCTGTGGTACCTGAGGCTTGTACAGAGATGGGGAGTTAGGAGTCATCGATAGAGAAATAAAACTGGAATTTTAGAATAGGTAAGTTGTCCCCTTGTGAGGAGAAGGAAGTGTGCCCAAATGTCGGTTTCATGTTGTTGCCCCCATGCCACCTCCAGCCCTTAGTACAGGAGGGCCTTGATGACAAGTCCTAGCTAATGGATGGCAGAACAAATTCAAGGGAAGTCAGCAAAGGTAGTGAGTAATAGACAGAGTGACAGAATCTCAATATGCTTCAACTTCAAGAGATCCTGGAATGCCATAAGGTGGATTCCCTAGCTCTCTCAGATGGAGGAACTTCAGCCCGGGTGAGAAAGGAGTGTAGTCCAAGATCTTCTCATGACCAGCCTATGCTTTTGAGTTTATGCACTGGAAAGACTCGGCTTCAAACCCTCGCTCAGACTTACTGGGCATCTACTTAGCTAACCTCTGTAAAGCTCAGCTTTCTTAGTCATGATAACACCTTTCACAATGATTGGGATCATTACAGCGAAATAAGATGTGTAGTGCATCTGACACGGCACTGTTTAATATATACCCTCCCGTACCACCTTACATCAGCATCAGCATTCTCCTTTGAAAAGTCATGGGGACTATTGCAAATCACGTGCCCTCCATTTAACAGGGTAGGTCCTCCCTCCTGTGAACCCAGATAAATGGAGATACACTTTGGTTGGGTTGTTTGGGTGTTTATCTCAAATGCTAACAATAGCTCACTTTGGCAGTAAAAACAAATTCAGGCCAGTGGGGTTCTTGGAATATTAGTCCTATTTGTTAACAAAAGAATCTATCTGTCAACAGGACCTCCTGAGTAGGCACCTCATACAGAGAGCTTCAGAGGCACAGATGTGACAAGCCCAAGGAGCCCAAGAACTAAGAGCTCTAGCTCCCTTCTCTGATCCAGCAGACATCCCAGATTCCTCCGATACATACTCCTGCCCCACATTTAGCACCCATCACACATACATGTTTAAAATCGGAGACTCAGAAAGGGAAAATAACTTGCCCAATGTCACACAGCAAGTTGGTTGGTTGATGAAGACTGCAGAAGAAATCTAACTTTCTAGAACCTAGTGAAAGTGATTTCTTCCTTGGTTAAAGGAATTCTGAATGCAAAGGTATAGCTACCCCAGTTGTTCAGTAAGGCTGACCACCTCCTTGTTAAATTGTCTTAAGACAGTGCAAGTAACATGTTACGTTTTTTGTTGTTGTCATTGTTTTCTGTGAAAGTAACATTCCACCAAAAAGTGGATGAGGGCTTGTGTGACGGAAACTGTGTCAGGGAAATAGACCAAGATACAGGAACCCAGGAATTTAAGATATGGACTGGGGCATAGATTGAGACAGAGAGGAGAACATAATCAGAAACTAAAATTTAAAGAGAATGAGAGAAGTGGAAAGAGAGATGCCAAAGAAAAGATGTGGGGAATAAGACACAAACAGCACAGAAAAATGATGAGGAAACAGAGCCAGATAACTAGAGAGAAAAACAAAACAAGAGAAGAAAGAACTAACACAGATGACTTGGAGGCGGAAGAAAGCAAGAATGAGAGAAGCCGGCAACCAGGGAAATGTGTGGGTTTTGCAGCCAGTAAGAAGCCAGCAGCCAGCAGCAGGGGGCGTCAGAACTCCATCGATATTAAAAGATGCTAGAGGGAGAAAAAGAGTATTAGAAAAGAATAAGAGAGAGTTTGAAAGAGAAATTAGAGAAAAGGGATGAGAAACTCTCTCTGTAACTTCGAAATTAGAAAAAAGCAATGAATGCCCTTCCTTGGGGATCCTGCATTCAGGCATCTCCTGCTCCATACTGGCATTGAAAGTGTTTAAGTAGTTGTTTTAAATATCAAAGATTTTCTCAAAGATGTGTCCAAGGGACTATGCTTGGGTCACCCCATTCACACATGGGCAGAACTCATTCAGTTACAAATGACACATCTAACTGGAACTAGCTTATCCAAATATTCTCCCCTAATTCACCTCCCCACAGAAGAGAATTATTAAGATCATACTTGGGTAGCTCAGAGATAGAGAAGCAATATAAAAAGTAAGCCTTGGGAAGGTAAAAATAACTAGGGGATCAAACATTGTGTTTTGGTATTTTTCCCCTCAATCTTGCTGAGTAGTTCTTATTCTCCCAGCTTTCCCTATGCAGCTTCCATTTCATCTGAAGTCTCTTCCTCAATCTCTTACCAGAAAGAGAGAGAGAGAGAGAGAGAGAGAGAGAGAGAGAGAGAGAGAGAAAGAAAGAGAGAGAGAGAAACCCACTTCCAATTTCAGTTTTTTAAAATTCCAGAGTAGGTTTCTGATTGACTCAGCTTCAGTCATGTGTCCACCACTTGTGCCATTTACAGTTACCAAGTGAGGGCCATACTCTGATTAGCTCAAGCCCGAGTGTCTAACCTACTCTTGTGTGGTGGTGGAGATGAGGGAAGATGCATGGGGGTAAAGGATCTGCTGTAAGAAGAAGGACTTGGAATGATGACCCCTGAAGTCATACCAATTTAGGTCTACCAAGCCCATCTTGAAGAACTGAGTTGATTATGTTACTATGAGCTTCTATTCCTCATCTGTCAAATGACATCAGCTATATCTGCTTTGCACGCCTCCGGGAGTTGTTATGGCGGTCTGATTGAAATACACACAGAATCACAACACCTCCTACTAGCAGGTGTGCAGATTAGAATGGCAAGATGAAACAGACTGAATATGAAAGTCAGAAGACTTGGGTGCTAATTTGACCGACATAAATATGATCAGCAATATGAATTTGAATAAGTTCTTCATCTTGCTGCATTTAAGTATTCTTAACTGTAAAATTTAGGGGCTAACTGGATCAGTTTATTTTTAAAACTTTTTGTGGTCATTAGACACCTTTGAATGTCTGAGGAAAGATAGGTAGGTGCCTTTACTGTCCCTCTCCATGTCAGTAAGTTTGTGAATCTTCTACAAGCCGATATCCATAGACCCCAGGATAAGAGCTCCTGGGTTACATCATTTTCAAGGTGATATCTGACTTTGTTCAAGTGACTGAAAAGAGGAGCTGCATTCTCAGTGGAAAAGACAACTCTGTGACTCAAGCAGACATACTTCTCTCTTTGGTTTAAATCCTACACCCAGAAATACCATGCATGTTTCTCATTATCTCCTTTCTCTGGACTGTTCTATCTTATCTCTTCCCTTTGCTTGCCTCATCTTTCCTTCACTACAGGTAGTGAAGTGTGGGTGTGATTGAAGTTTCTTTTCCATCTGTGTTAGCAGCAGAAAGTGTTGCTATCAGGGAAATGGATGGGACATGTATCATCTCTTATCTCCATCTCCAAGAACTTAAATGATTTCCTCCCCCCCCAAAAAATAAATCAAAGGAGAGGAATTTTAATTGTAGTTGCCAGGTGGTGAATTTAATACATCCACATGAGTCTCTGTGCTGGCAGTGTTGTCTGTCGAAGTTGCTCGTCTCACCAGGCAGGAGGATAATGGGATTTTGAGAGTGGGGAGAAAAAGGACTCTGGGGATTATAACAGCAGCTCCCTCCCTGGTGGGAAGGAAACAATTTGGTAAGGCCTGTGAAAAATAGAGGCTGGGGAAAACTTGCCTTGGGTCAGGGTTGTCTCCACCCAGACTCCATCAGGAATAGTTTCATCAAGGGACTCACGGGAGCTGCCCACACAGGATTGCACACATGAACCTGAGATGGAGCAGTGGACAGAACTTTAACTTGAGCCTCAGAGAGATTTGGATTTATATTCGCTCTCGTTCTTAATTGTTGAAGCTTTTCAATTAATAAATATTTTTGAGTGCCTATTACATGCCAGACATTTGTTCCTGGTAGCAGGGATGTTTCAGTGGAAAAAAGATTTAGAGCCAAGTTAAACACATACTTAGCCTATGACCTAGCAATCCTACTCCTAACTATTCACCTAAAAAAAGGAAAAGATAATCACAAAAAGACTTGCACATAAATGGTCATAGCATATTCATTCATAATAAACTGTCCAAAATTGGCAGTGATCTAAATATTCATCATAGGTCAACAGATAAGCAAATTGTAGTATAGTCAATACAATGAAATATTACTAATAAAAAGAATCTAAACTATTGATATTCAGAAGAACATGAATGCATCACAAAAACACAATGTTGAGCAAAAGGAGCCAGATGCAAAGAGGCACACACTGTATGATTCCATTTATATGAATTCCAGAAGAGACAAGACTAATTTATAATTCTAGAAATGTTATCAATTTGTTGCCTGGGGTGACAAGTGGGACATGAAAAACTTTTTGGGGTGATAAAAATGTTCTATATCTGATTATAGTATTTTTACTTGTCAAAACTCATTACACTGTGCATTAACACAATACATTTAATTTCTTATATAGTATAATTCTATAAAATTGAGAAAAAGATTTATTCCCAGCCTATACAGTGCTATGTTCTAGTGTTGACAAAAAGTAAATTTTAAATTTACCTAATAGCATAGCAGGTGACAATAGACGTAAAGATGAAAAACAAAGAGGTTTAAGGGCTTAGCAGAAAACAGAAGAGGATGAGTTGCTTTTTTTTTTTTTTTTTTTTAATGTGAAGTGATCAGAGAAGACCTTGCTGATAGGCTGACATTGGAGAAGACCTGCATGAAGTGAAAATGTGAGCCATTTAAGAAAGGCATTCTGAACCAACGGGGGAGCAAGTGTAAAGACCCTGAAGCAGAGACATATTGTCCTAATCAAAAAAAGGCAAAAGGACAAGGCAGTGGGGTTGAGCAAAGAATACAAAGTGGAGAGCAATGAGGCTTGACTAAAGGTCTTAAAGAGATAAAAGAATCCAAACACATATGGCCTTCAAGATGATGGCTTGGACCTTGGCTTCCTGCCTCTGATGGAAAACCAGGAGTATGTCTGGACTTGAGAAGTGACACAGGTTGACTGAGGTTTCAAAATATTATCCTTGGAGATGACAGGAGAAGTGGTTAGGGAGACTACATGGAGAGCTAGGCAAGAGATGATGGGACTTAAGTGGAGGTGATGGAATATGAGAACAGATTCTAGCTGTAATCTGAAGGTAGAACTAACTATAATTTTTAGATGAACTTGATCTGGGAGGATGAGAAAGCAATATTGGGGTTGCCTCCCATGTTGACCCAAGAAACAAGAAGGATGGAGTATCATTGTGTGACATTTGGCAAGACACTTAACTTTTCTCATTTTCAGTCTCTTTACCTCTATAATAAAGGTACTAAATTCTGCTTCACAGACCTCTACAATGGAGTCAGAGAATATAAGTGAAGTGACTAAGATAGGAGAAATTCAATAGTTTACTATGTATTTTTCTTCATTAGTGAATTGAAAACATTCTCTTTTATAGAGGACTTCCAATCGTATTGTTTTATAATTATTATTAACAAATATGAGAGCATCATTACACTCATTTTGCAGGTCTGGCACTTAAAGAGATTCAGTAATTTACTCAATGTCAAATATCGTTGCAAAGTGCTAGACCCTAATTCAGGTCATTTAATATAACATAAAGTAAACTCTGGTGTTCTGACTCCAAACTAACTGCCCTCTCTGTGTTTCCAAGGTCGTCTATAGATATTTAGTTCAATTTAAACAAATAGTTTTCAAACATCTGCTTCATCAAACATCAATACTAGGGAGAAAAATAAACCATTGTTATTGGACTCCATGGCATCTCTTTGTCTCCTCTTCAAAGGAAAATCATATTGATAGTAATTAAGAATTAGAATCTCTTGACTAAATAAGTTAATTTAATTTAATATCTTGCATTTTTTTCTGGCATAATATCATCTTGCATTTACATTCTTCCTATAAAGCAAGTTTTGCTATTCCTGTTTTATAAATGGGAATGAGACTCTAAAAATTTAAATAATGTACAAGATGAAACAGCCAGGATTCCTTAGATTTGTTTGGCTAGAAAACTGTCAACACGCAATATGACCTCTATCTATTCCCTGATCTTTTCTCATATTTGAATATAGGAGAGAAGTAGTAGGCAGTCTGTAAGCTGGCCTTAGGTTCAATGCCAGTTTATGAATATTGGAGAATATGACATATTGGAGAACCCAATGGGCCTTGACTGTCTGAGCCCCAAGAAATTCTCAGGTCTGCAGCTGACTGCAACCAGGTCAAGATTTGAAGAAATGGAATAGCCAGTGACTTCTGAACCTCCAACACAGAGGCCAAAGAAGTTTCTGCAGCTCGCCAAAAGTGAGAAGTTGCTCAGCACAGATTTTGAGCTTTCTGTTGCCTTTGTGGAGGAACCATTAGGCAAATGAGCTGGTCTGAGGGAGGCCGATAAGGCTCGGGGAGAGAATGTATGAGTCTTTCCAGAGAGAATCTTTTGAAGCAACCACAGAACAATAAAGCTGCTGGCCTGCAATAGAAAAGACCTAGAAAAAACAAGCAAATGAGAGCCTCTTCCTTAATTCCTTGGAGCTGTATTTTATCAGGAAGGCCACTTGTGCTTACAAAAAGCTGTAATCGCTCATGGTGGGACACAAATTCTCAGCAAGACCGCAGTTGCTGATCAGGTCTAAATATTCAGGATCCTGTCTACAGACATGTTTCTCACTGTGCAGCCTGCCTATTCTCTTCTCACAGCTTCTTCATTTCCTAAGCATCTGAACCATCTGAGAGTCATGCTTGCAAAAGACTATTTCTTATCCCAGAAGGTTTAAGCTTTAAGTGATCCCTGGGGAGGACGGCACTGGCTACACCTGTCTCCATCATTTCAAGCATCAACAAGGATGCATCAGGGGCACATGAGTATTTGCCCGCCATGTCCCTCAAGACTAATAATGGTTAAAAATCTTGGGGTCAAGAATATTGAGTCCTCAAACTTCTCTTTTTTTTTTCTGAGCTCTTCTCTTGGTCAATGAAAAGAATAATGGCTTTGAAACTGGAATACCCAAGGCACAATCCTGGCTCTTTCTTTTATTTAAACCTTTCACAAGTCATGGCCTTTAATTGGGATTCAATTTACTTATTCTTAAAATGGAGTTTGTGTCTCTATTTCATAGGGCTATCGAAGGGTCAATTACAATAATAATTTTAAGGAGCTTCGAATAGCTTCTGGTATGTACTTATAGCCCTGGTCATAATGGACTTCTTTTAATTCTCAATTTGCTAAGCTCTTTCTTTACTCTTTCTAAGCCTTTCTTTACTCTTACACTGTTGCTTCCTGCTCTTCACCTCCAACACATCTCTTTGTCTGGCTCTCATTTACTCTTCTTTCCTATATAAGTTTAGACATCATTTCCTCTGAGAGATCTCCCCTGATCATTTCCCTAAGTCTAACTAAGAGACCCCTCTCTAGGTTCCTAAAGCACTCTGTTCTTAAACGACAATTTTCTCAGCCATGTCCTGCACTACATACTGATCCATGAAAGCAAGGACTGTATCTTTTGTAGACTTATGTCAAAGTTATGTGTTTCCTTGCTTTACAGAACTCTTTTCTATGATTTATCAACTGTCAACTCTTCTAATTAACATCCCTATGAAGTAAGTTGTAGTAATCAGATCATAAAAATAAAGAATTAGTGTTCAAAAAGATTAAGAAACTCACTCAAATTACACTATTAGATACTTTGATTATCTAAAACTAGCTACAATTTTATTCCAATTATGTCTAATTCCAAGTAATAAAAGTAAGCATTCATTAAGAACATTTAAGTGTCACACACTGTTTTAAGGGTTTACCTTACAACCATACTGTTGAGGTATGTATTACCACAATCTGTTTTTACAGCCTCAGCTGCATGGTGTCAGAGAGAATTAAAAAACTCATACAAGCACACTTGAAGAAGAGATGGTGGAGCCTCAATTAAACTTGGTTCTATGAGATTCTGGAGCCCAAGTTCCTCATCGGAGACTCAGACACTCCTTTGAAGCCTCAATAACTTCCATTGCAGTAGAAAAAAATTTTATTTGTACTTTTTAAACTCTTCATCCCTTGCTCCAACCAGTTTTAGTTTTTAAACTTTTTAAACTCATTTTTTTCTTATTCCATTCTCCAAAGATAAAAATTTCCTGTTCAATATTCCTATAAACAAAATCTGTAACATTTTAATGTGGCTACCAAGAAATTTGGAAGTTTTACTAAGAAATCCACAAAACAGAAAGTTTCTAGGTAACAAGTTCATTACAGAGGATAAACTTATCATCTTATCATAACTTTTGAATTATCATTCAAAAATTAACTCACAAATGTTATTACAAGCTTATATTCAAAGAAGAGAATGGCAAAGATAACTCAGAATTCTTTCAGTTTTGCATCTGAGAAAATTTGAAGGGTTTAGAATTGTTAGCTCGGGAAAAAGAAGGCTGGCTGTGTGTGCGTGCATTCTATGTGACCTGAGCTGAGTCTAGTAACGAGAGGGAAGGTAGTCATGATAAATGACTTTAAATACTAAAGACTGATAAGCGGAAGATATGAGAAAGCAAGTCATGTCTTCTTATAAGGAAATACTTTAAATTAGTTGGAGCACCCATTCAACAATGGCAAAGCTTCTGAAGTTATGAGCATCCTATGACTGGAAGTATACAAGCAGAATTTACTGGAGATACAATACACAAGATTCTCCATAGATAGAGTGATTACATACTGGAATCCTTTTGAAGTGAGAGGAAGGCATATAAATAATATTGAGAGTATACTTAGGGGCCACAGATTGTCCTATACACACACTTAGTGATTTCTCAGGTTCCTTTCAATTCTAAGATTCCATTACTATGTGAATTTAAGTAAGCAACGTCTAATAATACTGTGGATAATAAATTTTGAGTTGGCTATAAAAAAGTGAGAAATGACCTATATGTAAGAGTTTCATTTACCCTTAAACACATATTTAATTGACTAGTACTTTGGCAGGTTGGATGAAGGGTGTTTAATGGCCTCACTCACATATCTAGCAGTTCTTTAGGGCTATTGACATGGGCACCTTGATTCTCCTCTGTAAAATCTTTTCACATGGCTACCTTAGGCTTCCTCACATGGCAGTTGGGTCCTAAGAGATAGTGAGAGGAAACTGCAGGATTTCTTGAGAGCTCCTTCAGAAATCACATGACATCTAGTCTGTTGGTCTAAACATGTCACAGGCTAGTGCACATTTTAAAAAGTTCAACATTTCCAATGGGTAGAGAAATAGATTCTACCACTTGAAGGGAGGATGGGCACATTGTAAAGGTACATGCAAAGAGGAATTTGTGGCCATATTTTGTAATCAAACACATACACATTGGAAAAAGGAGTATTTCTTTAGCATCTTATCTAAATTCTTGCTGATCTTGTACCAATCAAAATAATTATCACTTATGGTAGACTAATGCATATTTTCTCTCCCAGTTTCCAAAGTTATTTAATATTTACTTTCTCTCTTATCCATTTCCATAACACTATATCCTACTAAGTGATTGACTTAGAGTGAGTTTCATACATTTGAGTTTCATTTTTCCTGTTTATAAAGTAGAGAATGTTCCTGCTGTTTTTTAGGGTTATAAAAAGTCCAGTGGGATGATCAAGAATGGTTAGCAGTGGCCAATATTATGAGATTACTATTAGTGAGCTTTTTGGATCAAGCATCAAGAAAGGAAAGTCTAAATAATCATATTTATGAACCTTAAATCCTCAAAAAAGATTTTTTATACAAGAACTATTTCAATGTATAAATCCTGGATATAGTTTAGACTTTGAAATATTAGATTTTCAGCCATACTTTATTGGTTTATTAGATAAAAAAGTAGATATCTGAAAGTAAGATAGTCACAGAAAATCCAGTTGGTTTAATTATCATCCTGTGATAGAAAAACTCCACTGAATTCTATGTTAACCAAAATCAAACAGTCTGAAAACACAGATACTGTGTAAATCTTAAGCCTCCATGGTTTGTCTACTCACCTACATTCTGTTCTCTATATTAAAATTATGTAAAGACAGTTTAAATGCCTTAGGGAACTTGTTTAAATTTCTTAGTTACAGTAAGGAGTGATGGAAGAGAATTATCATTTATCATACTCTTCCTCTGTCTCCCAAATCTTACATATGATGATTCACTATATGTTCTCAGTGAAATTGTTACAAGTGAGCATACCCTGGCTTGTCCTCACTTGCTCAAGGGTTCAGATAGTCAGCATCAGATCACTGATTTGAACGGAGATGTCCTAACACCAAAGCCCTGTATTCCCTGTATACAATGATAACTTCTCAGAAAAGCAAAGGGCTTCAAGATAGCACCCTCTTGTAGAAAAGAAATTCTGAAAAAACTGAATATGAGGTGGCCACCATTAGGAAAAGGCATCAGACTGAAACCTTTGGGTCTATGGAAAGAAAAAAGGAATGTTTAGTGATACAGTCTATACTACAGAAATTCAATTAAGAGCCAGAAAGATAATAACAAAAGGTCCCTTTGATTCCTCGGGTGGTCTCTTATTAATAATTCAGTGGCTTTATGGTGTCTGCTGCATTCTCTCTCTTCTCTCTGTATCTTAGGGAAACAGAGGAGAAAGATATTTTTGAACAGAGAGTTGCCTCAGTTCTATTGGTCACATACATATTTCACTTCTTAAAAACTGCCGACAAACAGCAAGATTCATTTTAGTGCCAGCATACCATAAATTTATTTGCTCGTTAATGCAGCTTCCTGGTTCATGTTTTTGCTAACTAGGAGCATCAAAATGTCAATCTGTTCTTAGGGGTGTACCAACCTCATGATCTGAACTCAGTAACAAGATTAGAGTATGGACTGTTCAGGAGCACATGCTGCCTCAAGAATTGAGGCATGCTGAAATCATATCAGAGAATCCTACAGTAATACAATGAGACTTGTAGAACCATAGACTAATAGACTCTTAGAAGTGGCTGGAACAATACAGTATATCCTACTTTGTTTAGCTATTACTTTTTGCAACACTCCCCTGCCCCATAGCCTTAACTTCCTTTTATATTGTACTGATATTTAGAGATGGATCAATTCAAAATTGGGTATTATCTTAACATAACAATGAGCATCTGAGTCCACTGAAAAACAGAAAGAGGATAAGAGACTGGGTTAAGTGGTATGATTCAATTTGGCATTGAGTGGTCCTTAGTACAAAACAAAGGCATAAATATTGACATAATCTCATGATTCCTGTTTGTTTGTTTATTGAAGTATGTGTTTGCCTATCTCATCTTTATTTTGGCAGAAGAGCCTTGGTTTTTTCCTGGAGAACCATTCCTCCTCGACTCTCTAAGGATATTATCTGGAAGAGATGATCCAGTTCCCTGGCCTCAGCCTGACAACTGGCTTACTCCATCTCACTAGCCATAGTTCATGAATAATCATGGCACCCTAGTCAATCAAATGAGAGTAAACACTGGACTTTGCTAAAAATGTAAGATAAAGATACTTCCTTTTCCCTAGAGATGCTGATCTAGTGAAATGTTACTCTGATGTGTCAGTGACCTTCTGATCATCTTGTAATAAAAGCCTAAGAATGAAGCTCTCAGAGAGAAAAGCAGGACAGAGATACAAAGAGAAAAAAAGCCTGATGGGGCAGAGATATGGGTAGCCCTACATTCCTCAGCCCCCTGCAGTGAACTGGGGCAGTGTGGCCAGGTCAGGTCAATGGTATGTAGTAGAAGCGAGGTACTCTCCAAGAAGATGAGATGCTTGTCCAAAAAATAAGATGACTAAAAGTTAATCATACAAATATTATATAATACAGCCATTCAAATCCTAGGTATTGCCCAATAAAAATGAAAGCATATATTCATAAAAAGACTTCTATGCAAATATTCATAGTATCTTTACTCATAACAGTCAAAAAATTGGAAGCAACCCAAATGTTTATCAATAGATGAGTGGATTAAAATATTGCACTCTGTTTATAAAATGGAACTCTACTCAGCATTTAAAGGAATAAACACATACATACAATGAATGGGGTGACTCTCAAAATAATTATGCTGAGTTAAAGAAACCAGACCAAAAAAAAATACCAGATAAAGGATTTCATTTATAAAATTTTCTAGAAAATGCAAACTGATTAATACTAACAGAAAGTAGGTCAATGTTTGCCTGAGGACAGAGGTGAGGGGCAAGGACTGGTTTAGGAAAGAAGTATAGAATGCTGTGATTAAACTATGGAAGGCAATGGATGTTTATTGTCTTGACTGCATATGTCAAATTTGTGAAATTGTACAATTTAAACATATGTAATTATACTGCAATAAAACTGCTAAGGGGAGATGGAGCCTGTGTTCGCCTGAGTCTCCTGGTAGAGCAGAGTCCCCTCCCACCAACAGCTGACCCACACTAGATATGTGTCTTTCAGCAATAAAGCTGCATAACAAATCACCCCAACATTCAATATTTTACACATTGACTGCTTATTATCACATTCATAGGTCTGCGGATTAACTGCAACTTAGCTAGTTTCAGTTGGACTTTGGGACCTAGGCTAAGAGTTGGGTTCAGATAGGTTTTATGAGTCATTTATTCTCCTTAGAGAAGCAGCTGTTTGGGCCATGAGGTTTGCTCTGTGTGTCCCAGGCTGGGGCCAGGTGGATGGGCAGTAGCTATATTCTGTTAATGGTATATCACAAGAGTGTGGACTGGATATACATGTGTATGGTCTCTGTTCATGTGACATCTGCCATGTTCCACTGGCCAAACAAGTCATTGTTAAACCCAACTTCAAGGGGGTGCAGAACACATTAAGTCACAGTGGGAAAGGAAGGGAAGGGAATAGGAAATATCTATTAAAAATAATTTAAACTATAATATGTATGTACCATAAGCCAAAAACAAGCCTTTGAATGTTAAGATATCTGGGGGTTATTTGTTACACACATGATGTCCATCCTGGGAATAATATCAGATGTGCACTGGAATCCAGTGGTAACTGAAAGTTTTAGTTTTTTCAGCCAATACATTTATTTACTTGACCTTGGTTTGAGTTTGATTTTTCTCATTTGAGCCAAAAGTGTCCATACTATTATAATTGTATGAAACAATAACTGGAAAACAGCCGAGTCCAATAAAACAAATCATATCTATCATTATTTGAGCACCTACTATGTGTCAGTTGCTTCATATTCTTTCATTTAAGCCTCTTATGAAGCAAGGTTGCTTTATACATTAGTCTTTTATTGAGAAAACTGAGGTTCAGTGTCTCAGGAAAAGAGCTGAGAAGCAAATGTAGGTCTGTCAAAACCAGGACATATTCTCTATGCAATTTATCATGTTTTTGCTCATGAGACAAAACAAAACATGGCACCAAAGGCATTTGTGATATTTCTCTGTCTTGAGACAAAGCTGTAGCTCATTTCTTTCTGAAAGATTAGCACATATTCTGTGTGTTTTAATTCTCTACAACAACCTTCCTGAATCATTGTTATCAGTGCTTAACCACCCTGAGACCTGCAAATTCTTCCTCAGTCTACACAGTGTGCTCACTCAGAAAGCAGTGGATGTACTGATCAGTAGTGTGACTTGAAATCTCTGATCTCCCATCTAGTATCCGGTAGAACTTTGGAAAACCACTTAAATCTTTAGTGCCTCAGTGTCTTCTTTTATGAAATGAGAAGATGATTTCTCGCCCGCCTACCTGATTTGACAGTTAAATGGATAAACTGAAAGCAGTTTATAAATTATAAGGTGCTTTGAAATATTACATAGGATTAATATTATCATCTTAATTAAAGTTACTAGTAATGATTTAGAGAAACTAATCTCTATAGGTAGAATTTTAATTGTTGTAACAACTGGCCATGGGGAGGGGTGTTTATAGAAAGCAGGGCGCATTTCTGCCAAATGACTCTTAGTTTAGACCAAAGAGACAAACGTTGTCTATGCCTTTATATATGACAGTAAGCTCTGCTACCTCTGGTAGATTCAATACCATATTTAGCTCTGAGGTCTCTAATTACTCATGGCTTTCTCCAGCAATCTCCAGCCACTCCATGATCATCAAAGGATCTCCCAGCACTGGCTGTGATGCTTTTTCTTTTTCTCTAAGAGGTCTTTATTAACTCCACTGCCTCTGCTGAGTCCTGGAGGCCAGCTAGGTGATTAATGGCCCCTGAATTATGATCCGACCAGAAAGGCTGTTGGTGAAAATTTATACTCACAGTGGTGAGCTAGAATTCTTTCAACCCAAGGACTCGACATTCATTGCACAATTTAATTGTGAAGAGTAGTAGTTAATGAGAGCGCAGGGGAAGAAGGTGAACCAGGAGATGAGAGTCCGGGCTGAAGGCCAGTGCTCCCTGCAATAAAGTTACACCTGGGAGGGATGAATCATAGAGTAGACAAATTGCAGCGCTGGAAATGGGGTTTGCATCATCATTATGTTTTATCAATAAGGAAACCAAGGCACAAAGACACTAATGAGCAAAGACAACAGTAACAACAACACCAACTGCCGTTTTGTTTTAGTACCTTTCAAGTTCTAGGTAGTAAGCTTTACAAGCATGAAAGCACACAAAGCCAATCTCAAGAACAAAATGGTAAATTTAGATATTGTCTTTATCTCACAGATAAGAAATTAGAAATCAGAGGCTTGTCCATGATTATGCAGTAAGTCTTAGTTCTGGGATTGTAAACAGGGTCTGTCTGGATTTCATAATCTCTGCTCCTTCGAGTGTATCCTTTTAATGTTACCTTTTGCTGCTACCATCAACACAGAGTACATTTTACCAGCTAGGAAACTAAGATTCGGTGTGGGTAAGCAACATGCCTAAAGTCCTGTAGCAAGCAAAAAGCAAAACTGGGATTCAGACCCAAGTCTGTCTGACTTCAGGGATATTTATCTTAGCCACTACCATACCCAGCTATAACTATCACTAATAACCAACACTGTCACCATATCCCCCATACTGTGGTTCAAACCCCATCATTTAAGATACAAGGCTATTGAAAGGCCACCTGAAGATCTGAGGATGAGATGAGCTGAGGGCAAGAAGGGCAAAATGTAACATGCTTGCATGCTTCCATTACTGCATCAAGATGGTCAATTTAATGGCATAAAGAAGACCTTATTTTGATAACTGACCATGACATTTTTCAATCTATGCAATCCACAGGGATCGTGGGTTCCAAGTTAACTCACTACCTACATTGGAAGAATCCTGGTGCTTAATAAAACCACATTGTTCTATCTGATCAGAAAATTAGATGCCAAAATGCGTGCAAACCTCTGAGCCCAGCTAATCTTCCTTGAGTAAATAAATTGCAAAAATGAAGTATCTTTTTCACTTGCATATAAAAACAAGAAAATGAATATCTTTTGCATAATTGCTACAAAGGGCCCCAACTAGCCATTTCATTGCAATTTCATATTTCAATAAAGTTTTATTTATTTTCATTTGCAAATGAATATGTTTATGAAGAGAAAATTCTTTGCTGTGACTGGTGCCAGATTGTTGGGAGGAGTTTTCACACCCAACAGTGGCCTTTATGCTCACCAGGAGATCTCTGAGCTTGTCTCCTTGCATCCGCTTTCCAAGCTGTTCCTGCCTATTATTGTATTTATAATTTTATATCTATCCAATTGCTCAATTGTCTTATTTCATAAAAAGAGACTATAAATGCGTTAGCATTCATCTATTCAACAAATATTTATGGAATATCTACTATGTGTCAAAATCTGTTCTAAATACCACAGATACAACAATAGCAAAGCAGATAAAAATGTTTGCATTCTGGAATGAAAAATCCAGACCAAAAAAATGTGTTCGTTCAGAGTAGATATTTGGGGGATGCAAAAACAGCATCAAAACATTCTGCAACAGTGGGGAAACCATGTACCAAGGTCCCGAGGTGGGAAGTATCTTGGAACACTTGTGAAATAGGGAGATGTATGAATGGAGTGGAGTGAGTAAGGGAACAGTGGTGGGAGATGAGTCTGGAAAGGCAGCAGGAGCCAGAAACCATGGATATCTCATATACCATATATATGAGAGAGCATTTTTCAGTGGAAAAAAAAATAACTGAAAACTAAAGATCCAAAGAAAATTTTTTGACAGGCAGAGCAGAATAAATTCTGTTAAAAAGATGTTTGGACTTTAACTGGTTTTCTACATTCATATTTTTCATACTGTTTATTTTCTAGTGTCTATAAATTGTGGTGTGAGGGGTGGCAATTGATGTGACTGAGAGTCCTTGAATGCTCAAATCTAATCCTGACCTAGCCAGTGCCCATGAGAGTTCCAATGAAAGGTATTTTCCCAGAGGAAAGAGAGGGAGCAAAGTACACTCTTGATGTTCTTTATTTAAAACCACAAGGTGGTTGGTTCCAAGGCAGGTTAAGCTGGGCCACATAGGTAACTACTTTTTCCCATGCCAAGTTATTACTATCATGACAAGAAAAAGCAAGTCCAAGGAGAAAATCAAAGAAGGATATATATGAGATAAAGTATTTTCCCCCTAAGACTGAGAGCTTAGGCGATCAAATTTGTCAACATATGGGATTTCCTTGGTTCTGTCTAGTTTCCAGGTAGGTGAAAGTTGGGCAATTTCACGTATAGTTTTTATAAGAAAAAAAAAGATAGAAAAAAATGTAAAGAAGAATGAATGAGAGACAATATTTGGTCTCAAGATTATAGAGAAAGATGTTCACTCCAGGCCTCCAAAGATGAAGTTAATAACCAATAACCTCTTTGACACAGCTCTGGTGCCATCTTACACCTTGGTCTAACTTACTCTCTTGGGATACTTGGACCTTCTAGTTTTGGTTAGATCAGAAGCTGAAGGAAGTTTCAAAAGATAGACACTAGAATTCATGCTATTAAGACAAGTGAGAGCTTATGTATATCTTTAGAAAAATTAAAGATAAAGACCTTTTTTTCACCCAAGTTTGTAGATCAATCCGTTACAAAAACAAACAAAAAAAACTTATCTAATTTTAGTGTTGGTGAGACCAAGTACAATCTCTTTAAAAGTTGCATTGTTATAGACATATGAAAAGATGCTCAAGGTCACTAATCATCAGAGAAATAATTGAATGTATCATTAAATGTTAAAATGGGATAAGAGAAACTTTTAAACAGCTTCAGGGCCCAAGATTTATGGAATGCTGGAAAGGATGTCAAGGACTCCATTTCATGGAGTCCTTGCCTCCATTTAGCAGTTGAATACATAAGGACTTAGCTGCATCAGATTCCCTGGTCAGAATTGTCTCAATAGCACCATGCCCCTCCTTCCAAGAAAGATTAGGACAGACAGCATAGTGATTAGAGTTTTTCCAAATGGTTGGAAGCTTGGCCCAAGTTACTTCAATATGTAGTTGTCTACTCGGTGATGAATGCTGTTACAGTGTTCAAAGCACTTGCCATCCAGTACTTCTACAGACCTCCCTCTGACTCATTTCTACTCGTTGCTCACTTCTCTCTCTCTCTCTCTCTCTCTCTCTCTCTCTCTCTCACACACACACACACACACACACACACACACACACACACACACAGACACATCAGTCTAGCTGTACCTCTGTCAAAGGGCAAAAAAGGGGAATAAAGGGATGATAATATTATTCTGGTATCTTTAATACACTAGGCACTGGGCTGTATATTTTTGTGTTTGTCTTTTCATTTAAGGTGCACAATAATGCTGATAGAGGTAAGTTAGTCACATTTACAAATGAGAAAATATGCCCAGAATTCAGAGTTGGTAGGTAAGAAAAGCTCATCAAATTCAGCTCCATCTGACTCCTGAAGTGTGTTCTTTCCATGTAGCCTCATTTATATCACTCTTCACCATCTGTTCAATAGATGTTCTTGCTCCTTGTCTTGGGTGTGTAAGAGAGCACATTCATTTAATAAACAGAGATTCTATTATGTGCTTTAAAGAACTAAACAATCAAAAATATATAAAACAGAGTGCCCACCCTTAGTGTCCACCCTTAAGCAGATCACAGTTGGTATATGCATGTATGCTTGGGGCTTGGAACTGATTAAGAATGCACATTAGTAAGTAAGTAAGTATCTTTTAAGATAGAATGTTTATTCATTCATTTATTCATTCATTCAGTGAATGTTTATTAAATACCTATTTTATGCCAGGCATTATTCTGTGTCGATGTTTATCAATCCTGGCTGCATATTAGGATAAACTTGTGCATTTAAAAAACAAACAAACAAAAAAGACAAAAAAACAAAAAAACAAAAACTAATCCCTGGCCTATTCAACTAATTCTATTAAATTCATGTAGGGTGGGGCCCTGGCATCAGAATGCTTTTAAAACCTCCTAGAGAATTGTAATATGTAGTCAGGTTTGAAGAAACATTCTTTTAGGCTCTAGAGATGCAGCAGCAAAGAAAGAAGTGAAGTACTCACTCCAGGCATTCGTAGGGTATGTTTTTTTTTTTTTTCATTCAGTTAGAGGAAGTGGTAGACAAACAAGGAGAGGGGAAGGTGAAGCTGGAATGTCCAGCTTGCACATAAATCATCTTGGGCCTTACATTCAAGGCAATTTGGATGATTTGAAGCAGGGGAGTGACATGAAGGCTGAGGTACCTTCATGTTCTAAATTTCTGTGATCAAGAAAACATTTGTATGGATTAAATATGACCCAACTGTCCTAAGACTTTTGATCATACTGATTGATACAGAGATTTGCTATAGAAAAGGAGCAGACTAACTTTTCTGAGACTAGGGGTCATTCATGTAACATAAGTTCATCTTCAGGTGACCGGGTCAAAAGGGAGTAGGAATTATTAAATGGTTGGATTTCACACTAGACCAAGCCAACAAAGAAGACTGAGTGAAAGTTAAATCTTTCAATTTTACCCTTATTTATACCATGAGTTTCATTTTGTTTATGCCAGTCATGACTTTGGAAATTGACAAATATGGTTTTGAGTTCCAGTTTAATTTTGACTAACTGGGTAACCTTGGACAAATGATGTAATTTTTAGTGCCTCAACTTTCTAATCTATAAAGTGGAGTTTAAAATAGTACTCACTTTCTGGGGTTTCTGTAAGGGCCAAAGAAGATAATGTACCTTCTGCATGTCTGGCTTAGAGTAAATACCTTCTTAATATTGGCTGTTACTCTTATTACCTCAGTGTTTGTTATTATGGCATAATTTGTAATAAGTGAATGTGTACAGATAAGGAGTGTGGCTAAGTTTGCAAAAGCAAGGGAATACGTGAGTGCAAACAAACGAGGTATATGCATTTAATCTACCTTAACAGTTACTATATGGAAATCACTTTCAACACATTTTATAAAGATCAACTTCACATAACTCTGGCAGGGTATATCTTTTTACATTTTATTATAGAAACATTTTTAGAGAGAAATTTATAATGTATCATGAACTTCCACATACCCATCTATCCTCAGCAATTATCAACATTTTTCCAATTTTATCTTATCTATGGATTTCTACTTATTTTCTATAAATCTAGGACATTATGCCATTTTACTTATAAATATTTTAGTATGCTTATCTAGTGGATCACTGCATGTGTATTGTTTGTCTATCTATCATCTATCTATCTATCTATCTATCTATCTATCTATCAATCAATCAATCATCTATTTATCTATGTACCCTATCTACCTATGACCAGGCTGTTAAAACAACTACAACAATTAACAATAATTCCTTAATACCAAGGACTCTTTCATATTAAAATTTCCTCAATTGCCTCAGAGATATATTTTTTACAGATACTAAGTGAAATGAATTTTATCTTCAACCTCTCTCTAGCTTCCTGCAAAATACTACAGAAATTCTCCAGTTTTCAACTTGCATATAGCTGGTTCCAGCTCACTCCAAAAGGTGCAGGAAAAGGTGACTTAAAATTTGTCCTCAGAATTTTAGAAATGTGGTGGTGAATGTGAAATTTAGAAAAATACATGCCCTTGACTCTAGGTCTTCTCATTCATTCATTTGTTCATTCCAGGCATTTATTGGGCTGACTCTGTGAGTTTTATTCTGCACTACAAACTATGGATACAGAAATAAATAAGAACATTTCTGTCTTCAAGGAAATTCTAGTCTAGTGTGTATACTGAGAGTTGAAAAGGAAGGATTGCAATGGAACAGCTCTAGTGCAGCAGAAAGTACTGGGCAACGTCTAAGTGCCGGGTTTGCAGAGTCACTACAGGTGAGTGGTTGGACAAGAAGGACCATATAGGCAGAGGAAACGGCATTTGCAAAATGCAGAGGAAGAAGAAACATGGGCTGATACAATTTCTGGAAGTAGTTCAATCCATCTTGAACTCAAATGTGTAAAGGGAGAGACGGAGAGGTTTCTGACTAAAGAGGATAGCAGGGCATAGTAGCCCTCACAGGCTATGTCAGAGAGTCCCTTATTTTGAAGGCAGTCTTTTCGAGGGGCTGTAATGTGACATGATCATATTTGCACTAGAAAGTTTCCTCTGGTTGTTCTGTACATAATGATGGTGACTGAAAGAGGCTGGAAGCCAGAAAGCTAGGGGGTGGCAGGGACAGAAGTGATGAGGAAATGGAAAACTTCATCACTTAGAGCTTGGGGATGGAGGATGGCCTCAGAGATGTCACTGCTTTTTGAAGCCTAACTTCTCAGTTTTGTAGCTTCAGAAACTTACCTCTACATCAAAGAGTTAATGGGATTCTGGAAAAAACATGGTATGGTGAATGAGTATAAGACAAGGGAGCAGAAGATAGATACTTCTGCCCTGCCTTTACCACTTCACTTTCTAATTGTGCCCTGATTCCAATTACTTTGCTTCACTGACCTCTTGTATCCTCATCCATAAAGTGGGACCGTAATAGCTACAGTCATTTCCTTAGAGCTTATGGGAAGATTAAATAATTCACACCACTTTGAAGCAATTTGTACACTCTAAAGAACTTTACAACTTGACATTACACTCTTGATTCTCTGAACCAGTCTCAAACCATGAATAGTATCTAAGAAGTGTCTGTGTGGACCAAGCTTAGGGTTCTGGCAAATTTCGTTGCTGGAAGAGACTTTAAAATTCTTTAAAGGAGCTTTTATTGTACTAGCAAATCTAACCTCAGAATATCCTCATAGGCTACATGTTTGTCTGCAGTTTTGCAGTCACATCAGTTTCTGATTAGTTACAATTTGAGTGGGAAAGTGTCTTTGGAAAAGACAGGAGTGCTGTCAGCAGATGAGAGAGGGATTCTAGAGAGAGGGAGAGAGATTGCTGTAACTAACTCCTCTTCTGGTTGGACTCTGAGTGAATATGAAGAGTAAGCAGAAACTCAATTAGTAACCCCTGAACTCATTCCTTGTTATCTCTGAGAGCACACACCCTCTTCCATCCTTTGCCTCCAAAGAAGCAAGCTTCCTGTCCAACTATTACAAGGAAGAATGCAGACTCAGAGGAAGCAGACAATAAAGCAACTCATGGACGTTTCCACCTCCCCTAGCATCTCTAATTTAGGGTTTTCTGTGAGGATGAGCATGTTTCTAGTTTCTACTTCTTAAAATAAGATAATCATTTCTATTATATTCATAGTTTTTTTCATTACCTACTATGTGCCACACAGGGATTCCTTTCAAAATTTTATTAAACATGGTATTATTGTTCCTATTTTACAAATTAGGAAACTAAAGTTCAAAAAGGTAAAGTAGCTACTAAGCAAAGGATCAAAGACTTCTTATGTTTTAATTCATTCAATTCTTAAACAATAATGTGAGGTAGCTACTATTACTCCACCCATTGTCAATTGCATTACTGCTCTTGCTTGTTTCTCTTTCTGCGGTGACTCTCCCTGTAGCAGGATTGTGTTTCTTGTTCATCAAAGACAGACGTGGTGATGTGAAAAGTGAGCGGAAGTGGCAGGTGTCACTATTGCATAGACACTTTAATATTCTGAGTCTGCTTTGTCATATCTTTTTATTTCTTGGCTATTTAAAAAAACAAGGTCCCAGATTGAAGCTTTCCAGTCAACCTGGGTCCCAAAGTGAAGACAATACAAAGGAAAATCATAGCCATATGTGGACATATAAAAAAGAATCCTAAGGTTTTAGGATCATTTGTTACATGTTACGGCCTAGCTTAAACCAACTAACACACCTTTTGAAGAGAAATACATTAAAAGAGCTTGACTAGGTATTTAGTTATTAAGTGGTAAAACTGAAACTTGAAGTCAATTCTGTCCTACTCTAAACTATGTGATCTTTACCACTATTTTACTCTTCCTCTACAGTTCTGGTTCCATGAGGTTTTCCTATATTTTACAGGGACTATTTTGAAACAACAGCAGCTAGTTTTATTAAACAGATAAGTGGGAAGGTTCTTGGTAAGGAAGGAAAGTACGTTAGGGCAGTGATTTGTAATTTCAGTGAACATACAATTCATTGGGGGCTTTTGTTAAAGTGCACATACTGAACTAGGAAGTCTGGAGCAGGACCTAAGATTTTGCCTCTCAAACAGGGTGCCAGATGAAGCTTATACTGCTGCTGGTGCTTGGACCACTCTTGAGTAGTAGGTCTAGGGGATCTCAGTCAGTTCATCACAGTGATAATAGAAAGGTTCATTAACTTAGTACTGCATAGGGGTTAGGAATGCATAAACAGGACTGAGACTGGGGTCAGAGAAGCAAGGTGATAAGGAAGTGAAATCTGAGGAAGCAAATTTGAGCAAGTGTTGACCTTGCGATCTCTGGAAGCTGAGAGAGGGTGTCTCCTTGTTTAGTCTGCCGTGTTCTGTTTCTAAGTTGATTCTAACAATTAAATTTGAAACCTCAGTTAACATAAAGGGAGAGAGCATGCTCTTATTTTACCTTTGACTCAGTCCTAACATCACTGATTACGATAAGGCTATTCCAAGGAGGATGTTCTCACATCAGTACCAAACAGCCCTAATCAGAAAAAAAAAGGCTCAAAAATCACATCATGCTTAAGTTTGCTTCATATGTGAAACAAATTGTTGCTAATTTTTTATTTATGCATTTACTTCTAAAATTTTTCATTATTTTTCTTTTTCTTATGTTCTGTTCCTTTCTGATAGCTTCAAGTTTTTCCAAGCTTGCAGTTATATGTCGTTTCTATCAAATCAACCCTACCATCAATATCCCTCAGAAGATTTCCTCCTAAAATTTTTTGTGCTATTTTTTCAAAACTGGACTGAATATTTTTATAATAAGTTATTTGAGGAAACATTTATTTTTTGTTGTCTTAAATTGTACCTAAATCTGAAAGCAAAAGTTAAAATATCCGGGGTCACTGATATTGTAAAAGAGAAACCTAAGAATCACCAACTTTGCTCCCCATTCTGTGAGCCCTACCTGTTTCCAAGAAGCAGAAAGCAATCCTATTATCATAGAAACCAGCATCCCTCCTCCTTATTTTCAGTCTATTTAAGAAGATGACTAGAGTAGGTAAAAGGGATGGGAATCAACAGTTACCTGAGTCATTGCTGGCCTTGCGAAAAGTGTAATTTCCTTGATAAGTAGTTTTTTCTTTTCAAGGAAAAGGAAACTCTTAAGAAGGCAAGAAAAATGAAATTCTTAACATCCCCCGAGCCAGGTAATGTGGATACAAAGAAAATAACTCATAAGGATTTGGAAAGCCTAAAGGGAAGACTGACAAATTCCTTCCCTAATAGAAGACACAGAACTTGAAGGAAAACCTGGCAAGAGATTTTGAGAAGGATTCATATTTGTAACATATTGGGCAGGTCAATTCCTTCTCCAGCAAGTTTGCTCCGTGCCTGCCCTAGGATGTGGCTTTCTCACTTTGTCTTATTAGTCAGCAGTTCCAACTAATCCTGAAAGCACTTAATGTCTCTCTTCTGATGCCTCTACTTTTATTTTCTTTTTGTTTTTCTCTCTCTCTCTTTCACTACCCCCTCTCTCATTCTTCCTCACTTTTTGTTTAAGGGTTCTGCCTTTAAACTTTTTTTTACATTTATTATAATAAGAATCTCAGGAGGAAGGAAGGCTCTATGGATTGAATGCTTGGGTGCCCCCACAATGCATGTGTTGAAACCCTAATCACCAAAGTGATGGCATTTGGAGATGGGGCTTTTGGGACTTAATTAGGGTTAGATTAGATCCAGGGGCAGGGCTCTCATGATGGGATTAATGTTCTTATGAAGAGAGGAAGATGCACAAGTTCTTTTTTTTCGTGTACACATACCAAGGGAAGGTCATGTGAAGACATAACCAGGGATAGGGCCCTCAGCAAAAACCCAACCATGCTGGCTCCCTGATCTCACAATTTTGGACTTACAGCCTTTAGAACTGTGAGAAGTAAACATTTGTTGTTTAAGCCACCCAGGGGATAATGATTTGTTATAGTAGCCCAAGCTGGCTAAGACAGAGGGAAGACTGATACGAGTTTTTTAACCCCTATTTTGAATGGAATATCTCTCTTATAACATTAGATCACGTGTCTACCATTTGATGTTTATCTGTATTACATATAGTTGTTTGTGTGTTCTTTACAAAAGAGGAAGAATGATTAGAAGGAAAAAATATATTCACATTTTATAGGCTTGGTTTAAATCCTGGCTCTGTCATTTGCTATGTGATCTTGAGCAAATTTAACTATTTTTTTTTTTTAAATCTGTGGTATGTCAACAACAGCAAGAATAATAATGATAACAAATATGGCAAAGTCAGCAACAATTCTAGCATCTCACTGGGGTTTTGTCATAAATAGATATCGAATATTTAAAACACCTAGTGCAGGTATTAATTCACTTAATACATGTATATTAAGTATCCATTATGTGCCTGGCACTGTGATAGGCACCGGAGATCCTACAATGAATAAGAGAGATATTGTCCGTGCCCTCATATTGCTAATGGTCTAGTACAGAGGTTGACAAGCTTATAGCACAGTCTATGGTCCAAATCCTGCCCTTGGCCTGTTTTTGCACAGTCCTTAACCTTAGATTGGTGTTACATTTTTAAAAAGCTGTTAAAAAAAAGAAAGTAAATGAGAGAAAGACTTGTAAAACCTAAATTATTTACTATCTGGCCTTTCGTAAAAGAGTTTACTTATCCCTGGTCTAATGGAACACATAAGAAGCATTCAATAAATGCTTTTCACACACCAGTTCCTAGTTTGACATTCCTTGCATGGGTTTCTGAGTAATTCTGCATTTCTTCAATTCACCATAGGCTTATAGTTAGTTGCCCTTGCATTAAATGTCAAGTTTTTCACATGGTTACAGGCCCTGCATGGATGACCCATGTACTTTGCAGACTTCTCTAATTATACTCTTTTTATAATCCTGCCACATTGGATTTCTTACTGTTCAAAAATATTGCACATTTGCCTCAGCCCAGGATGTTGTTTCTCTCCACTCCCCTGAATCAGCTAGTTTACTTCTTACATATCCTTAAGAGTTCAGCTTTAAAGTCACTCCCTTTGGGAAAATTTTCTTGACCTCTTCTGCTTACTAGATCACTGTCTCCACCTCTTCATCTGTTCTCTTGGTTCTTGATACTTATGGTAATGTTATATTCTTATTTGTGGTTATTTTATTACTGATACCTCCACAAGTTAGTTCCATGAGAGCAGGGGCTATATCTCTTTTGTTTATTACTTTATTGTCAATATCTAGCATCCCTGCCTGTTGCTCAATAAAGATTAGGTAAATAAATGAAAGAAAGAAATGAATGAATGAATGATTCAGTGTCATGTTTGTGGAAAAGAAATAGATCAAGAACCTTATAGAATTTTTGCAACATGGTAGTGCCTTCCTTTCCCAGGGAAATGTACCCCCGAATGGAATTTCTGTGACTCTATTTAAATAGTCCCTTTATTCTCCCTGTATAATTAATGGAGTCCCAGTGAGCTGTTTGTGCTGATACAACATCTGCACCACCACACAGCAAAGTATTTGTTATGAAGCTATCTGGGCCAAAGCTAATGAAACATTTGCAAATGTCCTGATTTACAAAGAGAAAATTGGTTCACCTGAATGCCAAAAATTGAATGCAAGGGAAATGTTCTTTGCAATTTTCTAGCTGTATTGTGGGAAGCCTCAGACTCCCAAGGAAACACACACCAGCAGTCCCCTTTAGAAGGCAAGGACCAGAGGTTTCCTTGGAAATGTACAAAGATTCTGAGATCAAAATTACTCCATAGGGATCCTCCTGTGAGCTTCAGGATTCCTGCGAGTCCTCTGAAACTATACACAAATTGTATGTTAGCATATGTGCACTGTTCTAGGAAGAGAATTTTAAAGATTTATTAGGTTTTCAGTGGAGTCTATGTCACCCCAATAGTTGTGAGCTAGTAATCTAAAAATATCCAGGATTTCCTTATCGTTAAATTTGTTAATTTTTTTAAAAGAAGGTAAAGAATGAGGAGCCCTGACAGGATCCTTTGTATTTCTAGTCTCAGCCTTCCTGATCCATTGTGCAGATGACAAGATTCAGATCAAACTGGACAGATGACGTGCCCAAAGTTTTACATCAAGTAAGATACAAATCCAGGACAAAAATTCGGCCAGCCCAATGTCTTTTTTACCGCAATCTACTGTCCACTAATGATAATTAATAATTAATAATTATTCTTTTCTTGTTTAATTTTTGCCCCATATACTTACCCAATTTTTTCTCATTTATTAATTCTTTCACAGTGTTCCATACTATCATTTTCTCAACAAAAATTTTTAAAACTATTTATCAGTTGTGATCAGATTATTTCTAAGAAGAATCTTGGCTTCAATAAATGATTGTTCAACAGGACTGATGAATTAGAAAATGACATACAATAGGAGAATACATTTATCTTTTTCTTTCCAAATGCATCTCTCAAGTGATAGTAATGGAATAAAAAAAAATCACATAAATCAAGAACCAAAGAATTAAAGATAACCAAGAGAACTGAAGAAGAAGAAAGGGTACTATATGAGAGACTTCAACAAGTTTTAGAAACTGAAAATGGATACTAAGTGAAAGAAGCCAATCTGAAAGGCTATATTTTGTTTGATTCCAAGTATGTGACCCATTTTGAAAGGCAAAACTATAGAGACAGTAAAAACATCAGTGGTTGCCAGGAGTTAAAGAAGAGAAAGGGATTAATGGGCAGATTTTTAGGGAACTGAAAACATTCTGTATGGTCCTATAATGATGGGTACATATCATTATGAATTTGCTTAAACCCATAGGATATACAACACCAAGAGTGAACTGTCATGTAAACTGTGGAATCTGGGGGATAATTATTTACCAAGAAAGGTTCATCAATTGTCAAAAAAATATCCCACTCTGGTGAGGGGTGTAGATGATAAGGGAGGTCATGCATCTTGGGGGCAGGGAATATGTGAAATCTCTGTACCTGTTGCTCAATTCTTCTATGAACCTAAAGCTGCTCTAAACAATAAAGGTTTTTTTCTTTTAAAAGAAGTGTGCAAGTCATTTGTCCATGTATTGCCTGTCAGCTCCAAATGCCGCCTTCACAGCCTTCTCTGAGATGAGGGAGTTGGGTCTCACATCTCTCTCCTTTGCCTCTTGACACGATGTTACACTTTGCCAGTAGAGGGAACTGGAAGGACTCTGAACAGTGAAGGGCTTTTTGTTCAGATTCCATTTTGCCCCTTTCCCAGGCTCCCATATGCACACAACTTCCACAGTACCCAGTTCCTGTAGAGCATGGTAGCCAGTAATGCCCAGGGGTCAGTGATACGTGGACCCTCCCTTAGAACCCTCTTATGTAGTTTTGTGTGTGTTCTTAGATGCAGTACCTCCCTGGGCAGGGCTTCCCCACTCTAAAGAAGAGATTGCAGTGAGTCCTGCTGATGAAACACCTCAGTGAGCTTTTCTATTATCCACTGAGCCATGGCACGTCCTCTCCAGTGAGACCTCGATCTCACACAAGGGACAGAGGAGAGAGTTCTTCCTTGGTGTGCAATCATAGCGCTAGGGATAGTGGCCCCTACTTATTTCAGTTATTCCTACATACTCTAGAATCACTTTTACCTTTTACTAACCAATCCCATTACTGCAATGCCATGTTATAATTTATCATTCTTCATATTAAATGTTCCCTGTTAAAATTACTATGTGATTTCTGGCTCTTGATTGGACCTAATGGTTCTGGTAGGAGATAAAAGATAAAAACATTAAAGAACAATTTTAGGAAGAATAATATGCAGATAATAGGAATTCTATTAAAAAGAAAACAAAAAAAAAGGGTTTTGAATTAAAAGATAAGAGTTTTCAGACTGAAAGTTCCCAATAAGTGACCAAATCTTTTTTTTTAAAAAGCTAAAACCCCCCAGTAAGACCTCATAATCATAAACTTTTATAATCTGATCTTTATCAAGGGCAAATAGAAGATTGTAAAACCTTTCACTTTAGATGGGGAAGATCATCCATAAAAAACAAGAATCAGAATGTATCAATGTAACAGTAATGCTAACTTAATAGAATGTCATGAAAATAAAGATAGGTAATTATTAACTCCAGTAAAAATACACTCCATGGTCAAGAAAGAAAAAGTAAATTTCATGATCATTTAGATAGATAATATTAACACAATCATTTTATTTAAATTAAAATTATATTATAATTATGTTTGTTTGATAGAAAGATGTGTGGATCAAAGAATTCCTAAAATTGATAAATAAAGCAATATTACTAGGAATATAATGTCAAAAAATATAGTGCTACATACTAGAAAATAATACTAATAATAATTTTAAGAAATGAGGTTCCTTTCAAGTAGCAGGAATAGAGAACAAGGTGTGGTACATCATGATTTATAATAAAAATTTCTGGTCATTTTCTCAAACAATGGTGAGGTACACACTTTGATTAAAGTGTAAAATAAAAAGTCAAAAATAAAAATTTCCCTTGAGGAGATAAATGAGATAAAGGAAACAAAGGACTTAGCAGGCAGTTATCATTCAGTGAGTGGTGGTCTTGGTATAATAATTGTTGAAGAAATAAGTTTGGGAGAAAATGCTGTTTGACCTCAAATTTAGCATTAAATTTGAACTATAACTTCAAGGAAGGTGGTAAAAGACAGGTAAAACTTGACCTGACACAATTAAGCATACCCATTCTTGAGATAACACAACTTTTTCTGGTATTCAATTTTAGATAGATGCTATCATATAGGTGGTTTAAAAGAGTCAATGAACAGCACTTTAAATGAAGTCTTAGACAATATTTTGACTGGAAAAGAAAATCAATCTTTTCAAAGTATTCCTTTTTATACACTTGACTCACAAACCAGCAAATACTCTCCCTCATATCCACGTAACCGTGACTACACAGATAATGGCTTTAAAACCTTAATAAATATATGCATGTTTTAAAACTGAAAAACTAAATCAATTTACATGGGTGGATTCTATATTAACAAGATTCTGATACTCTAATTAATGAAAGATTCAAAGAAAGAGTATTTGGAAGACTCAATCAATAACAAGCTTCTCAACGATCTCCTTTCCAGTACTGAGGTCAGTTAAAAGCACTTTGCAATCATTTGCAGCCAGGTAATTGGCCTCTTTTCAACAGAGGTCAGGCATGGGCTGACCATATACCGCAAGCATGCCCAGAATTCAGAGGTTGCGATGCCTAGAAATAAATGACTCACCAAACCTTTAAAATAAATTGCTAAAACCAATTTTGCGCTCTTACATTTCAGACATAGCACCATACACCTAAAGCCAGTCTGACGTAATGTGGTCAAGTTTTATCAGCCAGTGTCATTTCAAATTTTAGCAACATAAATGAAAGTTTCTTTACTAAGTGGCATTTGCATAGGAACCTAAGCAGAGGACTCTGACTAAAACCCTCAAACATATTTCTTAGTGAGAGAGAGAGAGAGAGAGAGAGAGAGAGAGAGAGAGAGACAGACAGAGAGACAGAGAGACAGAGAAAGTCAACCCATGTATAGTCAAGGATGTTGAAGGACTGAGTAAACTCCATCCCCACCTTGCTGGACATGGATGAGTAGAACGTTGCAATAGGCTCCATATGACCAATTAGTGTCAAGGATGAAATGTAAATGTGTGGTCTGGTAATCAGACCTCGGGATGATTGTGGTAAAAACTCTGGCCTAGATATCAGAAAGTTTAATTTCTCTCTCAGCTTCAACCACAATTAATTTTCTCAGCCTCAGCTGCATCATTCCTTTCCTGATTTCAGTTTTCTCGTCAAGTGAAATCATAATATGTTACCAATCTATCTCACAATATTGTCTTGAAAGTTATACAAGATGATATAAACAAAATGGTTTTAAAACTATAAAATTCTGTGCAGACTTAAAGTAATAGAAGGGCTGTATAAAAATGTCTGTATAAAAAGTTCAAAAATTAGAGCTTATTGGATCATGTAATTAGAAAACCCAAAGGTACAGATGGCTCCAGGGAGTACTGTGTACTTAAAAAGTATCCAGTATCTGTTTATTCTTTATTTCTATTACCGGCATCACCTTTGGGTGATATCAAAGAGGTTTTCTATGAAATGAGCATTATTCTTTTATTTCCACTGTCCTGAGTGGAAATTTCATTTTAGAGTGGAAGGGTCAAACAGCATATATCTCTTTGCTTATACGAAGCAAGTTTGGTTATGTAGAAGAATGAGAGATCTTCTGTCAGCATCTGCTTATAAATTTCCAGGAAAGGACTCTAATTGGACAACTTTGAATCATATGCCCACATTTGAGTCAATGCTTCTGGCCAAGGAGAGGGTTTATAATTAACCAGAGCTAGTCCCATGAATGAATGACATGAACTACAGAGAGTGATAGTCAGCTCTTCAAAGTAAGGGGGTGCTATTATCAGAGGGAGAGGCAAAGAAATACTGGAAGACAAATATCAGATGCCTATCATCTCTGTGCTCCCAAGCCTTCCCATGCATCACTCCATCGCAGAGATTTTCCCATTAGAATAGACTTTTTACTCTTCCAGATTGCATACATATGTCTAACTCACTTTTGTATTCCCAGCATATATCACAGACTCTAATATAGATTACTTGCTCAATAAACACAGATTAAAAAAATAGATAAATAAATTGTCTGTTAAAACTACATAGTACTCTGTTATCCCAGTTATTCTATGTACATGTAGAACCAATGCTTGTGTGCCTCCATCACCAAATTCTCCCAGGTTCAAGATGCTACCTGGGAACTCCTTCTCTATACAACCTTTCAAATATTTAGTTGGCACCAACTGTGAGGAAAGCCCTATGCAACAGTCTTCAGATGTTTCACAAGAGCGGATTCAGAATTACTTTTTAGTTTCCTAACTGGTAAATGAAAAGCTCTACCTCAAGGATTTTATAGCTAGATTGTAAATTAGAATATCTGATCTAAGATGGATAATCCTTGCAAGCATGTGGAAACTGTTGAAATAATCTACTTACATAAGACACTGAGGTTCAGAGACAAAAGCTAAACACAACTGGAATTAGTGAAAAGCTAGATGACCAGAGGGAAAGCAAGGTTCTGATGAAAGCAAGCAGGAAGGAACCATTACATTGGGTGTACCCCGATATAGACATTAGACTCACTATTTAAAACCCCTACCTTGTTATATCTCTCCCAGCCCTGAGAGATGGACATTTGCATTGCTACTTGGCAAGGTACAAAACTGAGGCTCAGCAAGGTTAAATAAATCAGTGAGACAATGCAAAAAATACAAGGTTTATAATCATGCATTGATGTTTTTAATGCTACTTCACTTTCCCCTATGATGTAATTAATCATACATACATCACATTAGTCAGCATATCAATGTAAAGATGACCAAATGCTATGTATAATAGATAGATAAATTATATAGACATTGATACTGATAATTATAAAAATGTTAATAAGTGATGGGAATTGATCATCGGTAATAGATTATAAGGATGACTGGGAAATGAAGATACATGAATATATAATTGGGTCAGATTGATAGATATGCATATATATTCATACAGGGATGTTATCAACCCTGTTTTGTGAAAAGTCAATTGCGCCAGATATAATGTGCTGTGGTGCGAAGATAATTGAGCAATTACAGGGAAGCCATGATGTGTTTCTACCTTGTCTTACTGCTTCTCTGGCCCTATGTCCTTGTCTTTTCTCATCCTCAGTTTCATCGTCTGTAAAATGAGAATCATAAATGAAGCCCAGCCTACTCTCACAGGATAGCTTTGAAGATCCTACAAGGTAATTGTTGGGGAAGCACCTTGGAATGTGTAACATGCTCTGTTTCCTCCCTGGGTTTGACCTGGGTACTTTTGTAACTTGATTTGAAAAGAAAGTCAGTCCCATCTCAGGTCAGGAAATAGATTATTTTTGAGAGGATTCATAGGTTTGGCTGCTGCCTGCCCATCACTGGATGCATGTTTTATAAGATTCCACATTGCCTCTACCTTGCAGTTCAGTTCATATCATCAAAAACCACTCTGGTGGCTTCCATGTCAGCTTGTCTGTTCAATCTCTTGTACCATCTCCAAAGCTAAGCTCAGTAACAGACCCTTTTTTGATGCCAGATGATCTGAAAGCAGGATGAAAAATCAGTAGGATGTTTTCCCACTCGAGATCAATATGCCTTTAACCTTCTTTCTCTCTGTCCTTGGGGAAACATCTCACCTCACTGGTGTCTGCCCTCATACTTCTCGTTCATCCTTTCTTCTCTGCACCCCTCCACCTCCACCATTGCCTGGTTAGAATTCACATGTCTCCCTTTGGGAGTTCCTGTGTTAATATCCATCATACCATCTGCTGGATGGCTTTCTCCATACACAGAGTTCCCTATTGCTGTGGAGCCAGGAGACACAGATTTGAATCTTGCTCTGTCACGATGGTCAATGCTACCTTAGAGAACTGATTTCACCTGAGCCTTGGTTTCCTTTTCTGGATGGGGGCAACAATACCTGTACTGTTTTTATCCCCTATAAGCAGGGAACATTCACAACGAAAAGATCTTAGATGTTAAATTCTATATTTAAAGTTTTAAGTGGCAAGCAGTTTATTGTTTTTTGAAATTAAAAAAAAACACATACTGAGTACTTTTTAAATGCTAAAAGGTACTTTAAAATTTAAAAATATTATTCTAATGACTTAATCTTAATACTAGTCTTATAAGGTATGTATTAGTAATATCCCTATGTTATTGATGAAGAATCAAAGGCAAAAAAAGGTAAAGAAACTTGCTCTAAATTACATATTTAGTAAGTGTGGCAAATAAATTTGAACCCAAGCACTTGGGTTTCAGAAACTGTGATTTTAATAACTGTGCCATGTTACCTGAGCATCTCAGTGATCCATTACTGGAATAGTAGATGGGTGTCATGTTTTGAATGTATATCATGGTGTACTTATTCTGTACTTAGAAGCAACATGCTAGGATAGGCTAGGTAATGCCATGATGATGAATGAGCACTAACAGAAATTTATTTTTCACTCCTGCAGAGTGCAGCGAGTGTCTAGACAAACTCTTCAGGGCAGCAGTTGATCAGCTGACAACCCTGATACTGGTGAACAAGAACCTGGTATTGGTGAACAGTACTAACATCTACCATGCACATCACAGAGTACTCTTCATCAGTTAAAAGTAATGAACTAGATGGACACATTACTGAAAGACTATTAAAAGCATAGTACTACATGAAGAAACAGAACATGATATAATATTTAATTCGATTTAAATTTAAAATATGTGCAATAAAGCATTACACATTTTACAAGAATACGGAGAAGGAAAATATATAATGACTACAGTAAAATGGATTTATTTGTATGCATTTTATACCTATATATATCCATTTTATATCTATTTATCTATCTACCTATCGATCTATCCACCTATAGATTCTATCTTTCTATCATCTATCTATCTATCTATCTATCTATCTACCTACCTACCTACCTACCTACCTATTTATCTATCTATCATCTATTTATTTATATAAAGATGGAAGTAGAAGAGGAGAGTAGATACAGAAAGATACTTTATGTTACAAAGAAATAAGTGAAGAGCCTTGCATGGATCAATGATAACCATAAATCATGGACTGAGCGTATGCTTAGATCAGTCTTCTAAAGCAGAGGTTGGCACACTATAGCCCATGGGGCAAATCACACTTGCCACCTGATTTTGTAAATAAAGCTTTATTGGAACACAGTCACATTCACTTGTTTACATATTTTCTATGGCAGTTTTTGTGATACAATACTGGAGTTGAAAAATTGCAATAGGGACAGGTTATCTCATAAAGCCAAAAATATTTGCTATCTGGTTCTTTAAAAAAAAAAATTTGTACTCTAGAGAACAGAGAGGAGTGACCACTCCTTATTCCTTGTGTCAGTCAGTGTTCGGTCAAAAACAAAAACAAAAACAAAAACAGAAGCCATTCTATGTATTCTATGTAAGGATGATTGTATATAAAAATTAAAGGGTTACCCAATCACTGGATGCTAAGGGAGCAAAGGTCAGGAAGTTGCCACAGAAGAACTGACTTTGAAACACAGAAATAGATAGTTCTCAAACATCCTCCATGACACTACTGCAATTGGTAAGAATCTCTGGGAAGTTCCTGCCCTGTCTAGGTCTGCAGTAGTGAGCGTGTGTGGTTTTTAACAGCTTTATGGCATGCCATTGTAAATCTCATGACCTCCCAACGTATCTGGCTATAACTATCCAGATACTGGCTTCTTTTCCCTTCTGCTTTCCAAATTTAGTGTCTCCCATTGTCAAACTTTAAGCTAGAACCATACTGTGCATACAGGTTCTAGGAAATGCAATTTGGCTTTTCCTCCACAATGCAAATCTGACCTTAAAAAGGGTAGTAGTGATCTGAGTTGATGACAATCAATGGGGTGTTGTTCTTTTATTTCTACTGCCCTGAATATGGTATAAGTACAGTAAGCATTTATTCATTCAAATGATATTCTGTTCCACAATGCTTTAATCTGAAATTTATGGACTTCTAAGAGTACAATCCTTGGTCTTTAGAGGGTCTGAATAGATTCTGATATCCCCTCCTCCCATCAGTTGGGGGGAGAGAGAGAGAGAGAGAGAGAGAG